>JARYGA010054962.1:0-42086 GCA_030545235.1 Helianthus tuberosus
TTGAGATGTGTGAATGCCCTGAAGCTCGTAGGGTGAAATTTGCTACTGGAACACTCGAAGGTGCTGCTTTAACCTGGTGGAAAGCACAGATTCAACTGCTAGGGCTGGCGGTTGCTAATGCCACCCCATGGAACGACTTCAAAGATTTGATCAAAGAAGAGTACTGTAGTCGTGACGACATCCACAAGCTAGAGGTGGAATTTTTCAATTTAAAGATGACGGGGTCTGAAATCGAGGCATACACAAAGAGATCAAACGAATTAGCTATCTTGTGTCCTACTATGGTGGATCCTCCTATCAAGCGTATCGAGCTGTACCTTAAGGGTTTAGTGCCAGAAATTCAGAGTCACGTGACCTTAGCTAATCTTGGCACCATTCAGCAAATCATCCGGTTGGCTCATTGTCTCACTGATCAGGCAGTTGAGCAGAACAAGCTGCCCAAGCGTATTAGCGCTACTACTACTTCTGATGCCCCCAGTGATAACAAGCGCATGTGGGATGGAAATTCGGGCAAGGGTTCTACTTCAGTTCTGTCTCAGTCCCAGCAGCGAAAGACAGATGAGTACAGGAGCCCCAGTCAGCAGTCTTTTGGGAATTAAGGTCAGGGTGGATACAGGGGAAATCACCCTAAGTGCAACCGATGTAATTTGCACCACAGCGGGCAGTGCAACAAGGGTCGTTGTTAGAGATGTAACAAGCTGGGTCATGAAGCCAAGGATTGCAGGAGCTCACGTCCTGCGAATCAGAATCGTCAACAGCAGCCACAAGCCCCACAGAATCAGCAGCAGCAACAGCAGGGTAACAGGGGATGTTATCAGTGTGGTGCTGAAGGCCACTTCAAGAGATACTGCCCCCAGTTGAACCAGAAACAGAACAACAACAACAATTAGGGAAACGGAAACAATAATGGGGGAAACAATGATGGCAATGGAGCCAGGGGACGTGTTTTCGTGCTGGGTCAGGGTGATGCAAGGAACCATCCCAACGTGGTGATGGGTAAGTTTCTTCTGGATGATTTCTTTGTTACTGTTTTATTCAATTCAGGTGCCGATACTAGTTATGTGTCCTTAAATGTTAGTCAAATGCTTAAGCGCACTCCAACACTTTTGAACACCAAACACATGGTAGAGCTAGCAAACGGTAAAAGTTTAGAGGCCACACACATAGTTAAGGGTTGTAATCTTGTTCTTGCTGATCAGACCTTTTCTATCGACCTCATTCCTATCATTCTGGGTAGTTTCGACGTTGTTATTGGGATGGATTGGTTATCTCATCAGCAAGCGGAAATTCTTTGCAACGAGAAATTCTCAGCAAGCGGAAAGGATTGGACTAGAGGAGAAGAACTCTCTCAGTCAATCAAATGTAACAGTACAGAGTACTGTTACATTTATAGGCAAACCAAACCACTGAAGCATCTCAGCTGACGTCACCATGATAGTGACGTCAAACAACCTAACAAACTCTATCTACTGATCTATAACTACTGACCATACAGACACTGATTACATTTTAAGCACTGATATATAAACACTGATTCTTCATTCCCCTGATGTAGTTAACCACTGATGTTGGGCATCAGTACTTTTGATGCGTAGTCGAGTGTTATATATTTTAGGTGTATATTTTAAAGCCCTTTAACACTTATTTTTAGCCAAGTTTAAAATTTATAAAACACGATATTTACTAACACTAGACACACATATGGGCAAGTGCACCCATCGTGAGCGTAGTATAGTGTTGGTAAGATACCGAGGTCGTCCAAGGACACAAGAGCTTTTAGTACCGGTTTATCCTCAACGTCTAATCAAATCAAAAAGTTTAGAAAAATGTTTTAAACTAATAAAAACTAACTAAAATGCTGAAAATAAAAATAAAAAGAAAAACAGATAGACAAGATGAATCACTTGGTTCCGACTCGTATCTAGTGTAACCTTTGATTATTTCCGCACTTTTGCACTGTTTTAAGAGATTATCTTAGTTATTGTAGTAGGCCCCTCTTTTGAAGGTGACGTTACCCTCACCCCAGTAGTTTGAGTCAGCAAGGATACAATCCTAAAAGGGTGGATTATTGGAAGATAATTAATTAAGTTATTAATGCAAATTATGGTAGGCCCCTCTTTTGGAGGTGACGTTACCATCGACTAAGTAGTCTGAGTCAGCAGGGATACAGTCCTAAATAGCCGGGTTATAGTATTAATAGTAGTTAACTTATGAGGGGATCAAAGAGTTTGGACCCCCTCCATCCAATACCGTTAAATATTGAAGGAGATCCTACTAAATTTGACCCAGGTCCATTGCAGGACCTCTAAACGCCGAACAATGGCAAGACCTTTACCAAACCGTTCCCTTAACCCCCGACCAGGTAGCCAACATACCTCCATATAGACCGTGGAGATATGAATGGTGAAAATCTTTTATTTTATATAGACAGTAAAATAATGCCAAGACACCACGGACAAACGATAAGGAAAGATCACCTTCAACATAAGCAACTAGTTATTAAAGTCATTAATACAAAACCAAGTAAAAAGTGCAAAAGATTAGAAATAAAAAGTATTATACTAGACACTTCGTCTTCACCAAGTAATGTAAGAGACTTACGCAAACATGGCCTTGATTGTCAAGAACTCTTACGATCAATCTTGGATCCCGAGACGACTCACACACTCTACGATGGACAATGGATGATGGTGGTGGATGATGGTGTTATGGTGGTGATGGGTGGTGGGTGAAGTGTGAGAGAGGTGGTGTGCCAAGGGATGGTTTGAGCTTGAGCCAAGCACTTCTATTTATAGGCTGAACAGAAGCTCGGGCACGGCCCCGTGTCCAGTGGGCACGGCCCCGTGTCCACATCCTTCTCTTTCTTCATTTATTGCAGCTTGTCTTATTAGTTGACCACGCCCCCGTGTCCGCTGAGCACGACCCCGTGGTGCAGAAGAATCTTTGTACTATGCAGATTTGCTGGATTGTGCGAATCTTATAGTTGACCACGGCCCCGTGTCCGCTGAGCACGGCCCGTGGTGGGCAATAGAAGCTTCTACCACTTTGTCTTTTCTGCTGACACTTGGGCACGCCCCCGTGCTGGCTGAGCACGGGGCGTGTTCAGGCTTCTGATCTCTTGTTTTGCTTGGGAAGATGCTGTCGTGGGGTCGGGCATGTCACGTCTTGTTCCTTTTCTTGTATTTATGTTAGATTTTGATGTCTTTTTGCTTCTTTTGTTAATTTGAGCTCATTTAATCCTGAAAGTACAAAAGGAAGACAAAAGCACACTTTTTCCAACATTAGTACTAAAAAAGGGTTAGTTTTATGCCTCATTAGATGAAATTTATATGTTGCATTTTTAACACATCAAATACCCCCACACTTGAATCTTTGCTTGTCCTCAAGCAAAACTCTTTAATATGTGGCTATTACACTCCCAAATGGAATGGGTAGAGAAGAAGGTTTTTGGGCTTGTCGTAGAGTGTCGGGATTTCCAAGATTCTTTATTTAGTTTTATTTTTATTTATTTACAATCCTATTCGTCATGATTTATTTAAAACTTTTCATAAGATAAATTACTTATTAGGGCATAACATGCCTCTTAAAATTTTATTTATATACAAGTTCACATACCTCACGGGGATCACTCAACACTCGGCCGAAAATGTATTTTTGTGGATCACTCGAGAGCGGCATGGAACTTACTCCTACCATAGGCTTGCCAAGCAATCAATCCTCCTCCTTTTTAACTTATATACCTTTGTAAATATCAAGAGGACTTTGTGGGTGAAGGGTTAGGCTTGGGTTAAAGGTAGGTGGTTGGGTTGGTGGTTAGTGGTTAGTAGAAAAAGGGCTAAAAAGCGTAACAAGGGTCGGTTTTCGTAAGACTTTCTATTTTTGTAACTTTTATTTTGATGAAGCTATTATTCAAACAAAGTTATTTTTGATAAACTTGTTTGTTTATTTTCTTTTGCTTCATCATCAACAATTTTTTTTTTTTTGAAAAATCATACGAAAAATCGAACTTGTTACTAAAACAAAGTGGTAAAAATGAAAAAGGTTTTGGTGGGTAAAAAAGGTGTTTGGTTTAGGTTATGAAATGAAAAGGTTTAGGCTCAAAGGGGCTAACTAGGGGGATTTTGGGTAGGTGGTAAAAAAAAGAAAAAATAAAGGTGAAGAAATAAAAAGGGTTAGTCCTAATGCCTCCATCATTTACTTACTCGGGTTTAAGTTGGAAAGGACCGGGAATGTATCGTCATGGCAAGTTCTAGAGTCGTAAGAACCAAGCGGCTATTCACACAAGAAACGAAAAATGAGCATTTAGTCAAATGATATGTAAGTGTTTGCTCAATAAAGGCTCAAAACTCACTTTTGTGGGAATGGGTTTTTATGTGATCAAGTATATATAATCAAATTTTAACTAAGCTTGTCATGCCTTTTCATAATTTTCTTATGTTGGTTCTTTTTATCACAACGCTATCGGTTGTAAATTCGTAAAAATAGAACCTTTTTAGAACTTGAAATTCCTGAGTTAAACCTAGACAAGTAAAAAAAAATGAAAATTTTTGAAAAAATTTGGGGTGATTAGCGATTCCAATAGAGTTTTGTGTAAGGCTTGTATTTAGGACTTGTAAGATTCAAGGTTTTAGCATCCCCCCACACTTAAATTACACATTGTCCTCAATGTGTCCCAAAAATAAGTTTTTAGGTTGATTGAATGCGTAAAAGGTGTGAAAAAGCAAAAAAAATTGTGTTACTGGGCGCTGAACACGGCCCCGTGTTGTCCGGGCACGGCCCCGTGTTCAAGTGCCAGTAACAAAATTAAAACAAGAGAAACAGAAGCCTGGACATGGGGGCGTGTTGGGTGAACACGGCCCGTGTCCAGTTACCTGAACTGGGTCTTTTTCTCCAGACTGTGCAGCACGGGGCCGTGTTGGGTGGACACGGCCCGTGCCGAGCTTACTGTAAATGAAGAAATTTGTCGGACGGTTCTGTTTTCCTGTATGGAGTGCTGGTTCAAGTTTCCCTTGCATCCTTTGCCATCTCAAGTGTATTTCAACACCATCCAAACACCAAATTAACTAAAACCATCATTCATTAATCATAGAGATAATTACATAATAGTCCTAAAAATGAAAAATAAAACAGAAAATAAAAGTTAAAAGTCCTAATATTAAATAGGTCAAGTGATCCGTAAAATCTTCCTAAGGAGTTCTACTTCTACAATAAGAACCAAAATTCCGGAAATAGATTTCCGGTTTAAAAGCCTTGTAGAACTCCAAGCCGAACGGTGTTCCTTAGATGTTGCTAGAGCCATTCTTCGATCTCCCTCGGGAGAAGGGAGGCGGCTTCATGTTCCTCAACATTTGGTGGAGGAGGAGCGACACCAACCGGAACCCCTTGTAGTATGTCTCGAGGAGGTTCCGGATGTAGGGCGTACCATTCAGCCGGAATGATGACTTCCGGCACCACATTCCATGCCCTTTGGGTGATAATCGGTACCAAAGGAGGAGAGGCGAGAATGTTGAACCTTTGGTGCAAAAGGTTGACCTCCCGGAGACATCCTTCTAGCCCCGCCGTCAAATGATTAATGCGGTCTACCAATGCCTCTTCCACACTTGTTACTTCATCAAGGGCCTCTCTTAAGCCGTAAACATAGTTTACAAGAGAATCTTCAACCGTTGATGATCTTCTCCCCTGCCGGTTGTTTCTGGAATGCGACGAAGAGTTTCCGCTTGTTCTGCTTGCCATTCTAGGATGGTATGTGAGAATATTCCTCAAATCTCTGTCCCTGGAATGGTTCAAAAGTGCAGGATTCTTGGTTGCATTTATAGAAAACGACAGTGCGTTGCGCACGGCCCCGTGTCGGCTGGACACGGCCCCGTGTGCAGATGGAATCCTGACACATTTTTGTCCGCATTCTGACAAAATCAGAAGGGAATCTTTTGGGTGGACACGGGGGCGTGTTGACCTGGACACGGCCCCGTGTCTAGAAGCTGTCTTAAGGATTTCTTCAAATTTCAAGGAACTTTCCCGGATCGGGTGGTTCCTTACTAGATGGAACAACCCCAAAGTGTCTAAGATACCTTAATTGTTCTAGATTAAGACGAAAACGCAAGAGGTTGTCGGTGAGGGTGATTCCTATGCTATATGTAGGTGGACAAGTCCAACCCTTTCCCGGGCTCTCGTTAAAGAAGGTGTATGTCGAATCGCTCAGGTCTATGTATGCATCGAACGAAGTCGATGGGGAGTCCTTCACGGCACAATCGACACAGGGACGACTATCGCTCAAGTCCTCACTAGAGTTAGGAGTATCTTTGGAAACAACGAAGTTGTTTGAATGCGGTTCCAACCCTTTTTCTTGGTTATTGTCTTGGAAAAGATTATTGAAATCTTCCCTAAGTTCTTTTAGCCAATTAAAAATTAGATCTTCTAGTTGAAATAATTCATCAAGAAGCATTTCCCCTAGAATATCCGGTTGGGCGCATTCGAGGGAGCGATAGGGATTATTTTTACTTTCGCCCCTCTTAAGGATACTAGGGAATGATGGGTCTATATAGTGGGGTTTATAATTTAGAAAAAAGCATTCTAATTCTTTATGGTTACCACCACATAATTGACACCACATAGTACCATAAGAGTGCCGAAAGTAAAAAGTATCAGTATCACTCATGTTTGTGTCAGAAATTACCAACCGTCGGGATCTTACGGTTCTGTTTTCAGTAACTGAAACTTGGGCACGGGGGCGTGTTGAGTGGGCACGGCCCCGTGTTCAGCTTACTGTCTGACTTAAAACAAGATTGCCAGTTCCAATGATTGGGCACGGGGCGTGTTCAGCGGGCACGGCCCGTGCTGAGTTCTGCAGAAGCTGAAAAACTAAAAAAAAAATCCTAAAAAAAATGAAGAAAAAAGAAAAACGATTAGGCCGTTGATTCCTAACTTTCTTAAAATCCTTGTGTCCCCGGCAACGGCGCCAAAAACTTGATGCGTAGTCGAGTGTTATATATTTTAGGTGTATATTTTAAGCCCCTTTAATACTTATTTTTAGCAAAGTTTTAAATTTATAAAACACGATATTTACTAACACTAGACACACATATGGGCAAGTGCACCCATCGTGAGCGTAGTATAGTTTTGGTAAGATACCGAGGTCGTCCAAGGACACAAGAGCTTTTAGTACCAGTTTATCCTCAACGTCTAATCAAATCAAAAAGTTTAGAAAAATGTTTTAAACTAATAAAAACTAACTAAAATGCTGAAAATAAAAATAAAAAGAAAAACAGATAGACAAGATGAATCACTTGGTTCCGACTCGTATCTAGTGTAACCTTTGATTATTTCCGCACTTTTGCACTGTTTTAAGAGATTATCTTAGTTATTGTAGTAGGCCCCTCTTTTGAAGGTGACGTTACCCTCACCCCAGTAGTTTGAGTCAGCAAAGATACAATCCTAAAAGGGTGGATTATTGGAAGATAATTAATTAAGTTATTAATGCAAATTATGGTAGGACCCTCTTTTGGAGGTGACGTTACCCTCGACTAAGTAGTCTGAGTCAGCAGGGATACAGTCCTAAATAGCCGGGTTATAGTATTAATAGTAGTTAACTTATGAGGGGATCAAAGAGTTTGGACCCCCGCCATCCAATACCGTTAAATATTGAAGGAGGTCCTACTAAATTTGACCCAGGTCCATTGCAGGACCTCTAAACGCTGAACAATGGCAAGACCTTTACCAAACCGTTCCCTTAACCCCCGACCAGGTAGCCAACATACCTCCATATAGACCGTGGAGATATGAATGGTGAAAATCTTTTATTTTATATAGACAGTAAAATAATGCCAAGACACCACGGACAAACGATAAGGAAAGATCACCTTCAACATAAGCAACTAGTTATTAAAGTCATTAATACAAAACCAAGTAAAAAGTGCAAAAGATTAGAAATAAAAAGTATTACACTAGACACTTCGTCTTCACCAAGTGATGTAAGAGACTTAGGCAAACATGGCCTTGATTGTCAAGAACTCTTACGATCAATCTTGGATCCCGAGACGACTCACACACTCTACGATGGACGATGGACAATGGATGATGGTGGTGGATGTTGGTGTTATGGTGGTGGTGGGTGGTGGGTGAAGTGTGAGAGAGGTGGTGTGCCAAGGGATGGTTTGAGCTTGAGCCAAGCACTTCTATTTATAGGCTGAACAGAAGCTCGGGCACGGCCCCGTGTCCACATCCTTCTCTTTCTTCATTTATTGCAGCTTGTCTTATTAGTTGACCACGCCCCCGTGTCCGCTGAGCACGACCCCGTGGTGCAGAAGAATCTTTGTACTATGCAGATTTGCTGGATTGTGCGAATATTATAGTTGACCACGGCCCCGTGTCCGCTGAGCACGGCCCGTGGTGGGCAATAGAAGCTTCTACCACTTTGTCTTTTCTGCTGACACTTGGGCACGCCCCCGTGCTGGCTGAGCACGGGGCGTGTTCAGGCTTCTAATCTCTTGTTTTGCTTGGGAAGATGCTGTCGTGGGGTCGGGCATGTCACGTCTTGTTCCTTTTCTTGTATTTATGTTAGATTTTGATGTCTTTTTGCTTCTTTTATTAATTTGAGCTCATTTAATCCTGAAAATACAAAAGGAAGACAAAAGCACACTTTTTCCAACATTAGTACTAAGAAAGGGTTAGTTTTATGCCTCATTTGATGAAATTTATATGTTGCATTTTTAACACATCAACTTTCTTCAAAGGGTGACCAGACCTTGAATGGGCAGTGCTTTAACTCTTCAGCAGTGCTTGGATTCCGTCAGTAGATTGAGCTTCAGTCTTTAATCTTCATCAGTACTTTAGTAACAGTTGTCTTATTGAGCAGTGCTTTGAAGTCTGTCAGTTGCCAAATAACCACTGTCAAGGGGAAAGTTTAATGCAAACAGCTGATTATGATGAATCCACTGTTGTGAACTAGTTTTGGCTTTTATTATCTGTTCCTCTGGTAGGGTTCAATCCCAACAATCTCCCCCTAGAACAGATAATGCCAAAACCCTTCATTATTATGGATCTTTATTGACTCATCAGAAGTTCCCTAACTTGTCCTTTAAATTCTGCTTCAAAGTCCTTGGAACTTGAGTCATCCTCATCCCTGCACAGTGTAAGTTCAAGGAGATCTTGTAGATCTTCAACACCAAGGCTTAGTGCTTGTTTCCTTGATATGTACTTCACTTCTCCATTGGATCTGAACAGGGTCAATACATGGGTCTTTTGATCAGACATCCATTTTAGTATTTTTGAACCCAATGGGTTTCTTGGGAGAGGTTTATTGACTGATGAGTTGGGAGATTTTGGCCTTGTAAAGATTTGTGAAGCAGTATCCTGAGCTTTTGCTAGTTCAGAATTTTCAGACATTTGTTTGAAAGCCTTTTCTATGACTTCATTTGCTGTAGCTATATCTTCTGCAACTTCTTTTTCAATCTGCTCTTGTCTCTTTTGTTGATCTAGCTCAATATCTGAAATATCTGCTGATGTGTTTGATGATGATGATTTGTTCAAAACCTTTTTGGCAAGGTCCTGAAGTTTTGCTGATCTATCTTCATCTAAAGCCATTTTATTGATGGCTTCTTTAAAGTACTCAGCTTCTTTTTCTTGTTCTTCTTCATTGGTCTGCTATTTCCTTTTTTCTTTGTTTATCACAATGACAGAGGTATCTGCTGATGTGAACAGTGGTTTAGGATCAATGACCTGTTTTGGCTCTTTGTGTTCAGGCTTCTTTGGTGAATTTGGATCTGTCACTTTTCTTCTTTTCAGCCTTTCATAAGCCTCATTTGTATACTGCTTTGTCCATTTTGCTATGGCTTTAGCAGTATCCACCTTTGCATCCGCCAACTCCTGCTTCTTTCTTTTGTACTCAGATGTGAGATCAACAATGAGCTGTTTGTATTTACTCCAGTTTGGAGCTTTCCTCTTCTTGCTTGGATCATTCTTTATTCTTTCAATTTTGTTTGCCTCATGCTTTAATGCAACTATTGGCCATTCTTCGAATTGTTTTTCTTCAGCTGAATAGAATTTTTCTTTCATGATGTATGCAAGATATTATTTTCTCATTTCTTTTCGTAGATCTGTTTTGGGTGGTAAATTTTCCATTTCTTTGCTCAGATCCCTTGCATAGTCTTCCATCTGTTTGACTTTGGTGAGCAAAAATTCCATTCTTTCAGAAATGGCTTTGTCACTTTGATCTTCACATTCAAGTTTGGCTCTTATCTTAGCCTGCCTTGCTTTAAGCTTGAGATATTCATCCATATTTTCTGGGATTATGAAGCCTATGAGAGAAGGAAATCTTCTTTTTGAAGGATCATCCTCAATGTAGAATTATCTCATCTCATTTTTTACAGGTTCAGGTTCCAGTGGATATTTTGCAGCAATAGGATCATATTTGTCTTCATCTGCCTGAGTTGTTATTCTTTTTCTGGTGTAAGTTTTCTCTAGTGACGGAATGCTTTTGGGTGATTTGTTGATTGGAGTGAAGATGGCTTGAAGTGAAGTGAAGGAAATGGTGGATGGTGGCTGACTAACAGTTGTTGAAACAACTGGTGTTTCAACCTCTGTTTTCATTACAACTACTGATGTGTCAGTAGATGTCTTCTGCTTTTGAGCAGGGGTTGAAGGTGATGAAGTTTTTTTTGGTGGTGGGGATGGAGAATCATCATCAGGAATGAAAATCCTTCTCCTTTTTATTGTAGGAGAGGCTGATGATGTCTTGGGTGGATCAGTGGTGGAAAGTGTCTGACTAACAGGTGTTGAAACAACTGGTGTTTCAACCACTGTTGTCATTACAACAGATGTTGAAACATCTGTTGTCTTCTGCTTTATGGCAGGAGGTAATAGTGGTGATGTGATTATAGATGATGATGGTGGTAGGGCAGTGGTTGTGGTGGTGTGTGGTGAAGTAGTATGTGTTGATATGGCAGCTTTAGTCTGGCTATCTTTTTCCGGTTCAATATAAACACCATCCTCAATTTCCTTCTTCTTCCACTTGATTTTCTCCCCCTTTTTGGCATTATCTGGGAAGGGGTTATTCATGAATAGGATAGTGGAAGGAACTTTTCCAGTGGTGCTTTGTATATGAGCCTTGATAGCTTTGATGTCTGCTTGAGTATCTTTAAATCTTGACTCCACCATGTTTGTCAGCATTTGTACATGTATTGCATGCTGCTGATCAGCCATTTGTTTTTGTTTTTCAAGCAGGGGTTGAAATACATTCCATAGCTCATTTGCAGCAGGTGCAGGTTGTGCAGGTGCTTGAGCAAGAACAACACTAGATTGTGCTTTTTGAGCTTTTAACAACTGTTGCACCATATCCTTTATTTCAGCAATTGATATTTCAAGATTTTCAACTCTGTCCGTCAATTCCTGATATTTTAAATCATCGCCCAAGTTAATGGGATCATTTGATTCCCCACCAGCAGTGGTTGTACCAATGTGTGACTTAGGAACTGAGTCCCAAAAATCACCCATTGATGCCCCTTGTTCTTGGTTCTGGGGTCTTCTCTCTTCAACACTTGATAACCTTTTGAGGGTACCAGTGGTTAAAACAAACTCACTGGTGGTTACCAGAGGTGCTATAGAAGAAATTGCCTTCAAGGGAGTCTTACTAATGAAACAACTGTCCAAATGTAGATCTGTTGATCCATCACTTGTAGTTGCTGCTCCACTTGAACTACCACCAAGAGTTACTTGTAACTCAAGGGGTGTAACCTCCTCAGTTGTTGCTGGGATAGCAGGGGTAGTAGCATCAGACCAGTCACTTGTGGGAGTGTACTCTTAGTGATAGGTGATAGAGAGGAACTGGTTTGTGTTTAAGCTATAGCAACTGCATGCAACAAGGGTATTATGGATTGTGGTAATGTGATTGGTGAGGGTATGGGTGTTGAAAGAGACATGTCCTTGGGATCAGGACTGAGGAAGATGGAACCAATCGGATCTAGAGCTTCATAATGTGGGGTCCCTGTGCTTACAACCTAATCCTTTTATGAGGATGCAGGAGGAGTTTGAGGCAATGGTGGAGATCTTTCTTCCAACTGCTGTGAGGAAGTAGCAGCAGTGGTTGTTGGTGACATTTGTGTTGTCACTGGTAGTGGCTCTGGGATCTCATCTTCCAGAGTTGCCTTTGTTTTTGGTTTGGGGGGCTTTTTGGATGTTTTCTTTTTGGTCTTTTTTGTAATGACAGGTGTGGGTTTCAAAGCAGTGGTTGTGCTGCAATGATCACCTGGAGCAGTGGGCTCAGCAGCAGATACCTGAGGAGTAGTGGTAACTGCTAAATTCTGCTCAGGCACCTCTGCTTTTGTTTTTAAAGGTGTTAACATTCTAGTGAATGTTTCAGGTGTTAAACCTTTTATTTGAAAATAAACACCTTGTTTGAGCAGATTTTCATTTTCTTTTCCAAATTTTTGTTTAAAATAGTAGCTTAAAAACCTTGGAAAGAGTAGAAATGCTTTGCTATCAACATTTTTCACCAAATCATCAAAGATCTCCTGGGAATAGTTATAATTTTCATTATGTAAAATGGCATAACCCAGACATTGGATCTTTAATGGTATTTCATTAAAAGCAGTTGTTTTATTTGAAACACACATCAAGCAAGTGTGAAATAAAAACCTAGGTGCAGAAGGGAAGAAACCTTTTTGTAAGGTATCCCTTTTTGTTTGTTCTGCATACCCCCTTCCCAGAAAATCAGTTTTCAACTCGCTTTTAGAAAAAGAAGTTTTACCTTTCTAATCATCAAGCTTAAAGACTTCTGAGATTGATTGTGGAGTAATTTGAATCGCTTTACCCTGTATAGAGGAGTTGATGGCTATGACTTTATCGTCTTGTTTTTCAAGAGTAGCATTTTTCCAAAACTCTCTCTGGGTTTGTTGGTAGATTGGAGCATCTGCTGTTAGCAAAGTTTTATACTTTGATGCAGTCATGATGTCGATGATGGAATCGAAGGTGTGATTGTTGGTGGGTTTTGTGAGTAGACCCAAGTAGTTGTGAGGGGATTTGTAAGGGATTTCAATGGGTTCAGTGGCCGTTTGAACGACCTCTTTGGAAGATGGTGATGATTTTGACTTTGATTTTGATTTTGATTTCGTCATTTTGATGAAGAAAGACGAAGAATGATTTGAAATGGAGGTTGGAAACTGCTTTGAGAAGAGAATTTTTAGAATTCAATTCGACAGTGTAAAACCCTGTTTGGGGTTTTGATCAGGGTTTTATTTAGGGAAAAAGTAAGTGCTGATGTGGCAGCGGTTACAAAGATCTGAAGGCTAAAAACTGACCACGTGTCAACCTCTGATGAAAAGATGAATAATGGAGGACAGTTGTTTTGGAGAACCACTGATGAAGCAAATATCAGTGGTTACAACGGTAACAATATGAGAGCAGTGGGAGATTTTTACTATCAGTGGATAAGACACTGATTTTGAGCATCAGTGCTTGCCAAGAAAATGAAAAATCAGGGGCTGACTTTCAGCAGTGGACAGTATTTAGGAAACAGATGTTTGAACAAAACAGTGGTTAGGGGTAAGGTAATGGTAAAGCTTTGAAATGCTAGTATATCAGTAACTGTTAGTGTATCAGTATTTACAACATCTGTTGATGTTGATTCTGAAATGTCTGCAAGATTGCTATCCTTAACAAAATACATTTTAGATGTAAATTGTCAAGTTCAACTTGTCAGCAGCTTTTATGAGAATTTTTATTCAAGGATTTGCCACATGTCAATTTACATGATTTGAAGCCTTTATAGATTCCTAACAGTGGTTTAGTAACCCAGTGTATTAAAATCTGTTAGCAATCAATCTTTAATCTGTGTTAAAACCAAACTTTAGTTTGACATGACCTTGACGCATACACCATTTCCTTTTGATCCATTTTCGAGGATAATATTACCAAAAAAAATAAAGGTTCTATATCCTGACAGGAGATTGAAACTTTTACTATTAAAAAAAATCAGTAAAAGTACAAAATATATTATTCATAAAGAAAAATAAAGAATAATATATCCTGCTTTATTTTCTGAAAACAGCACCAAGAGGATCTGGTATATTTTCCAATAAAACACATAATCATATCAATCTCAAGTTTATGAAAATGGTCAGTGGTTTGACAATAGTGGTATAAAATTGTAAATACATTTTGACCACTGTTTGGTACCATTTTTTTTTCAGTTGATTGCAAAAATGAGGACACATATACACATAAGTTTTTGAAAACCCTGTTATAGATTTTGTTACCATGTGATGATTCTGATAACTTGTCTAGTCCTCTTGTAAGTTTACTTACTGGGGATACTATTGTTACCTGAACTTTCCTGAACCAATGAATGCACACAGTTGCTTATGCTTGATGACCATTGTTACCCCCAATTTTGACTCTTAAGTGTTTTACATTTAGGCTCTTTTCTTTTGACATCAAAAGTTTTGAGATAAACACACTTATTGAGTACTTGTGAATTTTCTTTTTCCCTTTTTACCCACCCCATCCATAAGTAATGAAATACTCACTGGGAGGGTTTTTTTTTTTTTTGAAGAAGTCTTTATTCCATAATCATTTTGCAACAATGTTTTGAGAGATTTGATCATTTCTACACATACTTATGCCAAATTTCACATTACCCATGATCTAGACATTTTTTACTTGCTAATTTTCTTAATGTATTCTTAACAAAATTGATTTTGGTCCTTTTGAAGGATTCTCAACCTGTTTTTCAATACATAAGATCTAAATGACTAAAGTTTTAATTTCCCTCTTTTTGTGTAAACAAAAACACTAATGTTTTTATGAACATAGGTTTTTGTTGACCTGAGGTTCATACCTTAGCAGCGAATATGATGGAAACAGCAAAAACTTCATAACAACAATTGAAATCAATTTTCGTAAATAATTTTACCATAGTTATAAGATATATTTTCAGATCTGAAAACTGTAGGTGGTTTATGTATGATAACACTTGTTATGTGAAGTTTGTGTGTCCTATGACATCTTGGTTGTTTTACAGATCCTTTGAGTAGTCACTTTGAACGTGATTTCTAGTTACTCTGTTTTTCAACTAAATACAATCAACCTTAGTATCAATGAATTTTGAGCTGAACTGTTATGTCAAATTGACTGTTAGATCGAATTTGACTGTCCAAGCTCAGATACCAATTGTTAGGATCGGAGGCAACTCATGATTGTGTTAGTTTGTATAACTTAGACAAATCAATAGAAATGAACAGAGTTTAAGTGCATCGGAAATGAACAACAAACTTTGTAAACACAATCATAAAGGGAAATAGATTTGATAAACACATGAATTGCATCAGTCGAAAGATTACAAAGTAAATCAAAAGATTACAAAGCATGCTTACAAACAAAACTCCCCCTCAGTCTGATGCTCCAAGGTTGATTGCACAAGATGAAAGGATTGGACTAGAGGAGAAGAACTCTCTCAGTCAATCAAATGTAACAGTACAGAGTACTGTTACATTTATAGGCAAACCAAACCACTGAAGCATCTCAGCTGACGTCACCATGATAGTGACATCTAACAACCTAACAAACTCTATCTACTGATCTATAACTACTGACCATACAGACACTGATTACATTTTAAGCACTGATATATAAACACTGATTCTTCATTCCACTGATGTAGTCAACCACTGATGTTGAGCATCAGTACTTTCATCAAAGGGTGATCAGACCTTGAATGGGCAGTGCTTTAACTCTTCAGCAGTGCTTGGATTCTGTCAGTAGATTGAGCTTCAGTCTATAATCTTCATCAGTACTTTAGTAACAGTTTTCTTATTGAGCAGTGCTTTAAAGTCTGTCAGTTGCCAGATAACCACTGTCAAGGGGAAAGTTTAATGCAAACAGCTGATTATGATGAATCCACTGTTGTGAACCAGTTTTGGCTTTCATTATCTGTTCCTCTGGTAGGGTTCAATCCCAACAATTGGTAAAGTCGCTTACAAGTTGAATCTACCGGCAGAACTCAGCGGAGTTCACAACGTATTCCATGTGTCGAATCTGAAGAAGTGTCTGTCAGATGAGACCCTCATTGTTCCTCTCAAGGAGCTCACTATCGACGATCAGGTGCGATTCGTCGAGGAACCAGTAGAGATTACTGATCGAGAAGTTAAGGTTCTCAAGCGTACCAGAATACCTCTTGTTCGAGTTCGTTGGAACTCCCGTCGTGGCCCAGAGTATACCTGGAAACGAGAAGACCAAATGAAACACAAGTATCCCCAGTTGTTTGAGAAAAGTGCAACCACTACTGAGGCTGAAGCTACTGCGGAATTTCGGGATGAAATTCCAAACCAACGGGGGGATGATGTGACACCCCAGGAAAACCAGGAAACCACGCAACTTAACTAGCTTCCTCAGTAACCACGTGCTAAATTTCGGGACGAAATTTTCTTAACAGGGGGAGAATGTGACAACCCTCGTAATTACATGTATCCGTACGATTAACTAATATTACATTGTGCTTAATGATTGTGCTGAAAATTGACTAAATGGTCCTGAATGTTTTCCTAAGTGTTGGGAAATAAAAGTGTTACAAAAAAGTTACATAAAAGACACTATACGGAACAACTTAGCACTTTAACGGAACAGTATCTAACCGAACAACCGGACATTACCCGGGATACCAAAATATTGCAAGAAACATTGTTTAATTATTTCTTGGCTAGTTATGATCCCCGTACACCATAACACCTACTAGATATCTACTAACTAAAACATGTAACCTTATACTTGGATTTGAACTATTACTTACCTACTTACCAAAAATTTACACATTACCCCCTATATACAATTTACGGTCACAAGATAGTGGCCCCACCACCAAGATCTTTACTTGATCTTGTAAGATATATTGGGATTTTATTTGATCTTATAAGATATGTTAGATATTGCATAGATTTTCTTGGATATTCCATAGATTTTCTTTGGATATTAGAAGTAACTATCATCATTTTCATCACATTTCACCAACACCATTCTTCCTTCTTCTTTCCCCTCTACCTACGGCCAAGACACACCACCACCACCTCTCCAATTTCACTTCAAATCCTATCATTCTAAGGTGATACAAGGGTGTAAGGAGCTAAGTTAAGAAGCTTGGAACTCTTGGATCTTGAAGGACCTCCATCAATTGCTTTTATCCACTCCATTTCATCTTGTGTTCTTCCCTAGCTTGAAGCTAGTAGTAAGGCTTCTTTGATCCTTGTTTACATCATGTTTTTAGTGGTTGAAAGTTGTAGTTTGTTGTTTTATACAAGAACACTAAAGAACATGAACATAAATCTTGAACATAAAGATGTAATATAGAAATAATGCTAGTATGATGTATGGTGAGGATGATCTGCTAAAAATAAAAGTCGTGGGTCTTTGGGTGCATTAGTTGATCGGTAGCGGGGGTTCGGGTAACGATTAGAGCTGGAACAGAATCTGTCTATGATTCTGCAGCCAACTTCAGTTGGCTGTAAATGGACCGTTATAAAACGAAAAATTGATTTTATGAAGTCTAAATTACGTGTTTTCGAAAAACGAATAAAATGGCACTGGAATCATATTTTTTTTGAGGTCGTTTACTATTTTTAAAGGTCCGTTTTGTACAGCAACAAAAGCTGCGTTTTTACTGTAGAAAATGTGTGTGATGTTTTTCGTCATAACTTGAAATCTGTGTAGAATTAGCTCATGAAATTTATACTATAGATGACCACTGATGTCGTTGTAATGCTTCAACTGGAATTTTATCAATCCAACTTACGATGAATTTTAAATAAATTATTCCGTGGACTGCAGTCAGAAAGTGACGAATCTGATTGCAGTCCGGTAAATGTTTTTTTATAAAAGATGGGCAATGAGTTGGATCCCGATATTTTTACAAAGTATTATTTGGATTGTTTAAAACATTCTGTAAAAGTTTGGGAATTTTTGGAGTAAGTTAACTATTTTATTCAAATTCCTGAAAACAGCCCAGTTTTGGATGTTAAAGCTGAAACGACATAAGTAGTAATTTGCGTGTCTAAATGTCGGGTATGTTATCTAAGAATGATCTAACATGTTATATGTCAATGAAAGTGCTATGTGCAATATCGTATGTTTGCTTTTGAATGGTTATAAATGGGATGTTTGTATGGGCGTGAAATGTTAACGTGAGTGTGTGCTATGTGATAGATGCGTGTAGGAACTTTGTGTTTTATTTAAAACTATTAACAAACTAAATGGTAATCATATTAGGACATGATTGACCAACCCTGACCGTTAGCTATTTTAAGAGTTCAACCGAGCAACCAAAGGTGAGTTCACACTCCTTCTAAGGCATGGGATTCTCGGTGGTTGGGAATGGGTTAAAGAACTAAAACGGAACCTACATATCCTCCTTGGGTAGGATATGTACGGCCATCCTCCATGGGTAGGATGCCAATATTAATCCTGCGTATTCTCCTTGGGTAGAATACGTACGTTCCTCCTCCTTGGGTAGGACAACAACCTTAAACTACTAGCCAAAACTCTATCACCTAAGTCCCTCATTTTATATCGACTTAATCGCCGATGGCGAGCGGGTCATTAGTTAATAGCGATATTAGGTTTGACAAATGATGGGTGCTAAACAGACTATAAAAATAAACTATGTTAGACTCTCTAGACTAGACACTAAAAAGCTTTAATTCTAGACTCAACCTAAAACCACACAATCGGCAAGTGTACCGATCAATGTAGTATAACCTAGGAAGTTCGGATATCGAACCACGAGACTCTATAAACTACGTAAACTAGACTCTGACAGACACTGACGGACACGACTTAACTTGTTTATTTGTTTTTTTTTTTTGGGGGGGGGGGGGTTACTGAAAATCTAGGAAATCTATATTAAACTAATAAATTAAACTAAAACTAGACTAAGGACGAACGAAGACTGTGAACTTTTCTTATGTGAGAACGGGACCACCTAGACAAGAATCCTGGATTGTTTTTAAGAGATTACCGTTTAAGTTAGTGCACGAGTTATGGAACCGGGATCTTATAATATTAAACCTATTAAGAACCAACGAGGCCCCTCGACCCTTCTCAAGGAGAAACCTGTGGCACTACCTAGGCCGTTAATTCTACCGGTTATTAGACTTCTTCCCAGTTGTCTAATTATTGTGTAAGTACCCTAATGTTGATCTATTCTTTCCCAATCCTAGATCTAGGGTAGTTTGAAGTAATTAATTTGACTTGATAGACTAATAAGACCGACAGGTAAACCAAGACATAACCTTTCCCAAGGCCTATCTAAAGCAATTCGCCGGGTAAGACCTACCAATAGCCCCTCACTTCCCAGGTATTAGGACTAGTAGAACACTAAGACTTAGCAAATTATTACCACTTACTTCTAGGGGTTATTGCGCAATTCTCCCTAAAGAGTGAAGGTTTTCTAACGTGATATAGACACTCACCGAAACCCTAAACCCTAATATGACTCTACGTTGTGATAAAGACCGTCACTAAGAATCATATGAAGCAAATAACAATAACAAACCAAATCAAAGCATGCATACACATCAAACCATTACATCAAACCTCTTACTAAACACAATCACCCATAAACATCATGCAAATAACGAAAACGGTAAAATCTTTATATTAATCCATTCATCATAGTCTAGGTGGTTTATGAAATTAGCCAAGCATCTCAGTAAATGAAAACAAAACAAAGATGTCTAAAACAGAATTCATTGTAACAAAGTTCCAAGAAAGTAATCGACAAAACAAGGGATTAGAAAACCCGATTGATTCTTCAATTCTTCGCTCTCGACTCGTACCAATGATTCCCCTGCCTTGAAATCTCCAATTGCCTTCAAAGTATGCTCCAAGAACTCACACTTTCGTAATTAGGGTTACTAATCAGGTTTCTTGGGAATTAACAACCAAACCCTAGCTGAAACACATGTCTTCCGGAATCAAGCCCCTCGCGCGACGCTAAGGGGGTGTCGCGTCGCGCGGCGCCTCCAATCTTGATTTTTCTGATTTTTTTATTATATTTCGATTTCCAGCTTCTCCGACGCGCGTACGAATCCCGTTTTTCTTCCGAACTGCTCGTTTTTACTCGTTTTTCAACACTTTAAGCTACGGGACCTGAAATAAAAGCTTAACGTCAGCAGTATCACAGTTCTAACCTAAAACAGACTCGAAACGACTGAAAACTGACCAAAATATACACTATAAACATATGTACTTTACAGTACATCAACAAACCTCACACCGTGCCGGTAGGACGGGCGTGTACTAATGGATCATGGAAAACAGTCAATGATGATAGACATTGACTTAGGGCACAACTTACTTTCGTCAGTAGTCGATATGGTAACGGTCTAGTGGTTCACATGGGGAAGCCCCCTCTTATTATGGATATGGTTTGGGGAAAAACAAAGATACTGGTTAACTCGTGGTTTTCGAAACAAACTTTTAAAACTAAACAACCAACTGTGAACTCGCTCAACTTTGTTGTTGACTCCTTGTTACATGCCTTGCAGGTCGTTAGATGCTTATGGAGCTTGCACAGGGAGGAGTGGTCGTTGTGGGACATGGACTGTTGAGTCTCATGTTGAACTTTTAAAACTTTATGAACTTATTGAACTTATGTTTTGGTTTTACGTTTTATGCTTCCGCTGTTAACTTAAAGTTGGTTACTTTCTTTTGGACACCAATTATATTGTGGTTGGTTTTATTTACTTAATTACGTTGTTCAATATGATTGGTGGCTTGATCCTGGTCATGTCACGCCTCCAAGCGGTGATACTCTGCTTGTGGATTTTGGGGGTGTGACATTCTCATATGTCTAGGTCCCTCTCGGAGGATCAAGATAACATACTTCCTTGTTGTTTAACACACACACTAGTGCGGAATCCAAGCGTATATGCAAACCAAAGCAAGAGCACAGCCAATATAACAAAAGATATAACTTCAAAGATTCACTATATGTATTTGTAGAGAGACCTAGTACATACACTCTTGAACAAACTGCTTACTCTCTATGCACTCTTACAGAAACTAGTTAACATGAGTTGGTACATACACTCTTGAACAAACTTTACTCACTCGCAAGAAAAGCAAGTTTGACTGTGGGCCTAAGCAGCAAGAGTCTTTTGATATTCTGAAGCAGAAGTTGAGCAACGCTCCTGTATTGACATTGCCTGGTGGAATTGATGAGTTTGTAGTATATTGTGATGCATCACACACCGGTATGGGCTGTGTGCTTATGCAGAAAGGCAAAGTCATTGCCTATGCTTCACGACAGTTAAAGGTGCATGAGAAGAACTACACCACCCATGACTTGGAGCTGGGTGCCGTTGTATTTGCGCTAAAGCTATGGAGGCACTACTTGTATGGAACCAAGTGTGTGATCTATTCAGATCACAAAAGCCTTCAACACCTGTTTAATCAGAAGGATTTAAACATGAGGCAACGATGATGGATGGAAACTTTGAATGATTATGACTGTGAGATAAGATACCATCCAGGCAAAGCAAATGTGGTTGCTGACGCCTTAACCAGGAAGGAAAGAGTGAAGCCTATAAGGATCAATGCCAAGAGCATTGAGATAAAGAATAGTTTGAACGAAAGGTTGTTAGCTGCACAGAAGGAAGCTGTGTTGGAAGCTAACTATCCTGAAGAAAAGCTAGGAGTGACTGAAGAGCAGTTATCCTATGACAAGGATGGAATCCTAAGGTTAAATGGACGAATATGGGTTCCAGTTTATGGAGGACTTCGGGATGTTATCCTCCAGGAAGCCCACAGTTCCAAATATTCTGTTCATCCTGGAGCTGATAAGATGTACCAGGATCTAAGGGCAAACTATTGGTGGATAGGCTTGAAAAAGTCTGTAGCCGCCTATGTAGCTAAATGTTTGACGTGTGCGCAAGTCAAAGCTGAACATCAGAAGCCGTCAGGTTTGCTACAACAGCCTGAACTTCCCACATGGAAGTGGGAGATGGTGACAATGGATTTCATCACCAAGTTGCCAAAACAAGGAAGGCAAATGATACTATATGGGTGATAGTAGATAGACTGACTAAGTCAGCACATTTCCTACCCATTAAGGAGACTTATAGCTCTGACATGTTAGCCCAATTGTACGTAGATAAAATTGTATCTCTGCATGGCGTTCCAGTGTTAATTATCTCTGACAGAGATACGAGATACACATCACATTTTTGGAAAAGTTTCCAACAGTCTTTGGGCATGCGCTTAAATTTTAGTACGGCTTACCATCCACAGACAGATGGACAAAGTGAGCGTACAATCCAAACTTTGGAAGACATGCTTCGTGCATGTGTAATTGATCTAGGTAGTAGTTGGGATAACCACCTGCCACTAATCGAGTTCTCTTATAACAATAGCTATCATACCAGCATTAAGGCTGCGCTTTTGAGGCATTATATGGTAGGAAATGCAGAAGACCTATTTGTTGGGCGGAAGTAGGAGAAGTTCAATTATCAGGACCTGACTTAGTCTTCGAAACAATGGAAAAAATTGTCCAGATTCGTGATCGCCTGAAAGCTGCCAGAGATAGGCAGAAAAGCTACGCGGATTTAAAGCGTAAACCTCAGAAATTCGAGGTAGGTGATAAAGTGTTGCTTAAAGTATCACCCTGGAAGGGAGTGATGCGGTTTGGTAAGAAAGGTAAGTTAAGCCCAAGGTATATAGGACCATTCGAGATCATCGAATGTGTCGGATCAGTGGCTTATAAGTTGAATTTGCCTGAAGAGCTCAGTGGTATTCATAATGTATTCCACATCTGCAACTTAAAGAAATGTCTAGCTGATGAATCGCTAGTCATACCGCATACAGATGTGCACATTGATGAGAGCTTAAAGTTTGTTGAAAAACCATTGTCGATTGAGGATCGACGGGTTAAGAAGCTTCGGAGGAAGCATGTGCCTATTGTAAAGGTCAAATGGGATGCCCGCAGAGGTCCTGAATACACATGGGAGGTAGAGTCCACGATGAAAGAAAAGTACCCTCATTTGTTTTAGTAAATCTCGAGGTCGAGATTTCTTTTAAGGGGGTGAGGATGTAACACCTCGAAAAAATTTATGTCCAATAATGTATTGACACGTGTCATAAGCTTTGAACGCGTGAAAGAATGCTTTAGAAGGACTAAAGTTGACAAACAAGAAAAATATGTGAATACAAGGGTTCAAAACATCAACAATGGATAAATATACTCTACAATAGCCCTACATGATGTTTATACCCTTAAACGAATAAATCATGGATCATACGAAGCAAATCGTGGAAGAAAGTGAGAGATTTCAAACTACGGGGGTTAAATGTGTCAACATGTTGAAAGTATACCTCTGAGTGACCTTTTAGCAAACCTGAAGCTTTGTAAGGATAAATTATACTCACTAGAATATGTGGTAAAAATTTCACCAAGTTTCGATATCGTATGAGAAAGTTATGACAATATTCGTATACGAGGGGTTAAAAGCGTCAACGTTGAAATTTGTGACTATTCGGGTAAGCACAAAGTTAACCAAGGACTTAACCAAGTTTGTAAAAGTCTTAAGGTCCTTAAAAATCAAGTTAGAGGGCCAAAAGTGCAAGAAAAACACTTAAAACCACGTATAGAAGGACCAGGGACTGAAATGTAATTTATGAAACTTGTTTGGCCTGTTGCGCCAGTTTTAGGCGCCCCGCGAGGGACCCTTCGCGGCCCGCGAACAAGCGCCAGCGACAGAAAACTCGCACAGCTGCCTGTTAAAGCTGTTAAACCGACTTAGAACTCTTGTTTTACATACCAGGGGCTGCCCCAATGGTATTTCATGCATAGGGGACACTTGTCTTGATCTGGAAACACTCATAGACCTCTTTGGCATCATCTTATGAGATCAAAATGCATATATAAGAACCCACTTTGGTTGCAACTTTGTTCATTCATTTGCAACTTCATTTCTAGAGCTCCTCTGATCAGTAACAAGCTTCCTAGTGATCCCTAGTCGTGCTTAGGACTCTTGTAAGTGTCCTTAACCCTTCCTAATTCAGTTTAGCTTGGTTAATTAGCTAAAAGTTAAACCGTCGTAATTAAAGTTTGACTTCGAGATTAATTAAAATTTGTTCAGTCAAATCTCGAAATGAAAGTACCTATAAGTAGGTATTTATGTGGGTAATAAACCCTTAAAAGGGTACTCTCTGATTCCCACTCTAACTAGGTCAATTGTCGGGTCAAACTTGTTATTAAAAAGTCAACAGAATGCTTATTTTCAAATTAATGCATAATTAGCAATGTAGGAGACATGCAACCTGTTTGATCACTAATATAACTTGGTAATTAATGTAAGAACATGTCTAAACATGTTCAACCCGACAATTTTCAGTTTAGACTCGGATCGGAACCGAAAGTCGCATAATTTGACTTTTCGCTTGACTTTCAGTTCTGACCCATTTAAGCATGTTTTAGAATTTCCTTAGAGCTTTATTTGGACCAGGTTTCATATAAGTATAACTCTCTGAGATTATACAACTTGGTTCATTAGTTATCCGATTCATATGCATGTTTCCGTTAAGTGCTTAAATGTTGACTATTATGCCCTTTTGACTATAAAACATGATTTTTGAAAAAGTAAAAGAGTAGAAACCTTAGTTACTGATTTATAAACTTGCACCTAAAATTTGACATAAGTTTGAGGTCTAGATTAAGAGTTATGCTCATTAGCGTAATTAGAATGTTTTTTTATTAAATAAACGGCGTAATTAGCATATAGCCTATCTAAACCCGATTTTTAATACCAAACTTTTTACCCACTGATATAAAACAATATTTTGAGATTTTTAAAAGATTTTTATTTAATTTTTGGCTGAACATAACATAGGTCTCTAAGCTTGATTCGGTAATTGTCGGTTTTGCCCTTTTGGGCTATAAAATGAGTTTTATAAATCTTTTTGACCCCAAACCTTTTGCTACTGATTTGTTATGATAAATAAAATATCTTGAGCCTTCTAGAATATTAAAATTATCAGCTTTCCTTTAAAAACCCGGAAATAGCTCAAAATCGCCTTTTTAAGCATTTTTAACGCATAGTGTGTATTAAAACTATTTTAAACATATAAGGTTTGACACCTACTGATATTTTAAGTATATTTTTATACTTTGACAGTAAGCTAAATTTTTAAACTCAGAATTCCAGTTTTGACCTTTTTAGCCTATGTGAAATTACCAAAATACCCCTAAGGTGCATAGTTTGGTTTTAAATGATAAATTTCACATATATCTAGTACCCTACTGTTATAACTTATTAAATGAAGTATATTTACTGAATAAATTAGACCATTAACTCAGATTACTAATTAAACTCTTTTATAACCTTTTAAATGACCAAAATGCCCTTACGAGGCATAGTTTGAGGTTAAATCCATTTCGGGCATAATAGGAAATATCTTACTGATGTCTCAACATATTTAAGGCATATTAACTTAGGAAACTTGCATAGGACTCATTTGGTTACTCGTTACGCACTTTTCGCGTTGGGATCGGCTTATGTAACTAGTTTGCATATATTAGCCGAAACGGGTCAAACCTTATCATTTTTGTCTCAAAATCCAGAATGTGTTTAGTTTACCCATATTATACAAGTCCTCAAACTTTTCAGGTCTAAATCACATTCCATTCCGGTCTTCGCTTAATCATGCGTTTGAACCGTATCTTCCTTTAAAACTAACCGGTCTAAGCTTAAGCTTAATTAAAGACCCGTTAGAAATCTAATAGGTTATTATAAACCTTTGTTCCAGAATAGGAGACCCAGTAAAAGCTACACGCACTTGCTAATTGTGATTGATACTTACAAAGGTAAATACTTTTAACTTATTTTCCCTATACTGGCTTGGGTTATGGTATATAAAATACCGCTTGATCGGGCATTGAATCTTTAATCGAATAGAGGTTAAATCATTGTTATGCTCCGTTTTGAAATGTATTGTTTGCTTAAAGCCTTTGGGGGGTTAATGACCATGTCCCGGATATCCTTGGCATCATTTTACGAAATGGCCACGACCTAAGCACGGGGTGTAGGCGTACACCCGTCAGTGCCTAAATAAATAATGTGGTGTGTCTATTAATCTTTAACCCGGTCTACGGATCGGGCTACTGAACGCATAAGGAACATGTAATTCTTTTACAAGATTATATTTAAATAATTATCCCAACTTATAAAAAGTTTTGTGCCACGTGCATTCAAATCAATTTTATTAAACTTTTCAAAATGAGTCAGTTAAATTGTATTTACCAGTGTAAACTGACGTATTTTCCCAAAAGGTTAAGTGCAGGTACTACTCGAACTAGGCTGGCTTTCTCCTAGCGTCCACAGTAAGTCTCGCAAGCTTGGATGTCATAAAACTGTTGAACAATATCTCCTTTTTATTTTGATCCACTAGTGGATCTGTTTCGACTATTTGTGATACTCGATATTACAATTTATTAAAGTTGAAATGATTCTATCTTTTGCTTCCGCTATACATTTTATAAATTGTGTTGTTTGACTATGATGATATCAATTACGTCACGATACTCCCCACCGGTAATACGTGGAAATAACGGGGTGTGACAGTGAATCAAATAGAAACAAAGATTCTTCGTGAACAATAAAAACATGATTCTTCGTGACATAACAAAGTTCAATTTATATGTAAGTGACATCATCATGATGATGTCATCTCCCAATATCTTCGTTCTCGTATCGTGAATGCCGGGTCGTACGACGGAAGTACGTCGTCGACTTCGGTCTCGAACCGAGTTGAGTCGAACTGAACCGAGCTGCATCCACACAAATATGCATCAACAATATGGTAGAACAACTTAAGCAGATTGTACTGTGAGATTAACCTAGCACGTGAAAATATACGTGAAATGAGAGCATGTAAGGCTATAAAGTTAGGAAAATCGTCTGAGTATTTGTGACGTATTCGATACATGTAACTCTTTGTTGTATCTAAAGAAGATTATACCTTGTATATATTCATAAAAAAAGCATGTATAAAGTCTGAATTCATTAGAAACGAATTCCCGAAACTGCTAGAATTTGAAGAGTTTTCTTTTGAACACATCAGTTATTCAAGCTGCACCACAGACTCGAATCGCACCCAGTCCACAATAGGTCAAAATAGTACAGGATGTTCTCAAGCGGCACAAGCGTACAAAGTACAAAGTGCGCCTTCAAAATGCCACATTAAGCCCATCGCCATCGTCTCAAGCCCATGCGCTTCGGTGCTTCGCACCTGACTGGCAACCACTGGGTGTGCCTTGTTATATAGGAATACATTCCTATAAAGTTTTTTACTTATAAACCAACTCAGAGTTTATCATTCGACCTATGTAGGAAAAACTCAGGTTCCACATTAATGTTTTAACTACACAACTTAGAGCTTCAATATCTTATTTATCTTGGCTCCATTTTGGACAGGATTTGATTCATTGTGATTCTCTTACATAGTTGAACACAAACTCCCTAAATAAAAGTTATGTTAGTTTCTATATAAATAATAAGTTGTGTTCAAATTAAGTGGAAAATATATTCTCCACAAAATTTCCAACACAAAACTATAACTTTGTTAAGTAGTTCCAAAAGATTCAAAGTATCTAGGATTGTAGTACTCACCACCTAAATATATTCATAGATATTTGAGTTTGGTTTTACTTAAAGTTCTACTTCAACTTTTTGAATATTAACTTTTAAAGAGTTTGTATGTTTTGAATGCAAAGTATATTAACAATATCACACGATTATGCCCTAAGTACAGGCAACATCATGAGTTGATGTCATTCATTTTTATTGTGATACACAATATATGGCTTGTTAAGTGTTGCCAATTGAAATTGCATTTTCCTTTACCAATGTTTGAAACACCCACCATGGAAGTGTTATAGTTTAACTATGTTGCAGGTTTCAAATTGTTAGAGGTTATATAATTTGCTAAAACGATTTAAGACTTTCATGACTATGACAACTGGTAAATACATGCAAACATCCATACTACCAACCCAAATCTCAATCATATAATGTGATCTTACGTTTTAGACTTAATTTTTATATTTGAGTCATCGTACACATAGAAATGACTATTCAAGTCACATTTTGAATTTTTTTAATTTCTAGAAATTACCGACACGCATATAAATAAACCTGACACACGATCGTTGGTGATAACTCTCTAAATGTCACTCCCCAACCGATGACGGAAACATCGGAGTGAGATGTAATAGATTGCTCATTGCAACATAACACTAAAGTGACAATATGATTAAGAATAACTGATTTCATTGTATAAACTTGTCATGTTACAATACATTGAATTTCAAAATACAACATGTTCGAATACAACAAAATGAATACGACAAAAACATAGTACAAAACTAACACAACAATTTTAAGACCTAAGACGTATATGTGTGTATCTAAAGCATCAACACTACTTCGATTAAATCTCGTCAGCATCAACCTGTAACATGTTAAAATACAGTTCAACACAATAATGCATTGGCGAGTATACAGGTTTTCATACATAGCATAAAAAGGTAAGTTTTAAACAATTCCACATGGCAATCTAGTGAAACAATATTACCATTAAACTGGCATGTGTATAAACTAGTCAAACCAAAGTTGAAACGCAATAAGCTCTTAACATAACCCAACGTTCACAGGCGGTGCGTTAATCATATAGCGCTATACATGTTAAGGATAGGCTCGTACGAAGTTAATGATAAGTCTAACACAAAACGTTCAAACCCAGATTTAAAGTATCAAGTAACAACGTATGCATGCATGTATAAGGAATGTTTGTGCATAAAGTATAAGTGTAAGTTTTAATAGTTTAACATGTTACACCCCAAAGGTGGTAAACGGAAAAGGGGGTTCAAGTATACTCACAGTTTTGCGTTAATTCTTCTAAGAATCCCGTGAGATTAGCTTGAGTTGTTGGAAGTAGTGCGGAGACACCAAGGTTACCCTACGGGGTAGACGAAGGTGCGGGTTAGAGTCGGAGTTTGTACAGAATTTGAAGGACAGAATATGTAAAAGTAATGATGGATAACAGAGGTATATTCTGGAAATCAGCGATGGATAAAGCTGAGTCAGAATGCGAAAAGAAATCCCGAACGGTTCGCTAAAAGTGCGTTCATACGAACGCAAAAAGGTGGGTTCGTACGAAGGCAGGAAGCAGGGTTCGTACGAAGGCAGTATGATGGGTTCGTACGAAAGGAGTGCCTTCGTACGAACTCACTGTTAGTCGATCAACTTCTGTTCTCAATCTTTTAACTACCTGCTAGTTATGTTCGAGGATTCTGTTAGTCTGTTATTGAAGTTATACGTGTAATAATAGTCATAAGTATCACAGAAGTCATGCATGGAGGTTATTTCACCTCGTTAATTAACACCAAAGCACAAATCAGTGGAACTGATCGGTTGGTCATGTTTACAGAAAGGAAATTACAGAAATAAGTAAATATTAGTTGTGTCCAGAGTTATCAGCATCAAATATAGCAATAGTTGATGATGAAAATCGTCGGAAATTATTGGAATCAGTGGCTTCGTACGAACGCACTGGTGGCTTCGTACGAAAGGGTTGTTCTTGAGGTGAAATCAGTTTGGTTTTGCTTGAACTGACCCTCTAATCAACTGAAATCAGTCCTAACATGAATCCACAGCTACCTTCTCAGCTGTGAGCTCAGTGAGACTCGGTTTCGGTTCTGTTCATGTTTAAAAGTTTGTAAAAATAAGGTTGCTGATAGATTTTCTCCACTTATGTTGGTCCTCAATCCCATTGAGAGTTTGTATCAGCTGCCTATGCAAGGCCGGTGTATCAACACATTCGGGAGGAATCTGTGTTTGAGAAAAAGTTTGTAAAAATTAAAGAAATGAAGAAGGAGATGGAGGAAATTCTCACTTTTGAAGAGCTTGAAGTGAGTTCTTGAATCAGGAGCTTGAGTGTGCAAGAAGTGAGAGTGGAATTTTGGAATGAAGGAGAATGAGTTGTATTTATAGAAAAGAATTAGGGTTTTAGGGTTGAATGGGCCAAAATGGGTTGGGCTTGTAGGATGGGCCTTCGTACGAAGGGAGTTGGGCCAGCTTTGTACGAAGGTGCTGGGCTTAAGCCCAAATGTTGCATTTTTTTTGTGTTTTAGCTGATTTTAAGCCATTTTAAGCGTATTTATGCAAGGTACAAGTGTTGTGCTAGTATAAAAGAGTGTAATAATGAGATTTACGTGTAAAACAAGTATAAATACGTATGAATTTACATAGAAATAAGCATTAAGTATGTATAAAGCATGAATAATTACCACGTATTTATGAATAATGTATAACACAAGTATATAAAAGATAACATTTTTTATTATGATTCAAGTCTCAAATTACAACGTATGAAATGAAAAACGAATACAAGGAATTACAAGTTTCCATAAAAGGAAGGTACAAAGGACTTGCTAATTAAAGAAAGTTGCAAAACGCGAGGCGTTACACTAAATACTTGGGTAATCACTCTATAATATTAATATGTGTAATACTATAAAGATACATTTAGATATATATATATATATATATATACACATTTAGATATATATATATATATATATAGGGAAGGATGTATAGAAAAGCCACTTGTGGTTAGAAAACTTGGGAAACTCAAAGCTCTAGATTTTTTTTTTGAAAAAAATTACACATGTTATATACATGTTTTTAAGGGTTTTGGGCAAAAAAAAAAAAATCAAAAAAACGCCGAGTAGATATTTAAAAAAAATAAACAAGTTTTGGTGTAACATATGTTACATTCGTCTAACATTTGTTACCCCAGAAATTTGTTTATTTTTTTTAAATATCCACTCAGCACTTTTTTTTTTTTTGTTGTCTAAAACCCTTAAAAACATGTATATAACATGTGTAAAATATATTTTTATCCACCTGACATGTTCATGTTTTTTATTACAGATCTATTTTATATTGTATTAAAAACGAGTAGTGGTGCCTTTAATTAAGAGGGTATTTTATACACCAACCGGAACCCAAATTTGAACTCAACCCACCACCAAAAACTATTATGAATAAAAAAAATAAAAGAAAAATAACATCATGAGACCAATCCTAGCCTTGTATTGCCATCACCACCACTCCCCAAAGACAAAACACTTCCATCCCTCAACTCACGACTACATATCCATATACAAAACATCCATTTTTCCAAAATTGTTTCAAGGGTTCAAGATAATTTTAAGTGTCTCAAAGTGAATTAAGTGGTGATCAAGTGTTTCCAAGCCTTCTCCTAATCCTTCATCTAAACCTTCTCCTTGGTTGTTTTAGTGAGAATTTTTCATCTCTCTAAACTCTAGTTTTTACACTTTACAAGTTGTTTTGTGAAGATCATCCACCCATGTTTTTAATTAAAACAAGTTTATTTGAAACCATTTTATTTATATTTTGTGATTTCCTAAATATACACGGACATGTATGTCATACACATGGTACGAACCTTAAAGTGTCTTGTTATGATTTAGGGCCCGTATAGGTCTTCACACGCATTCGCGGGCTTTGCTTGCTTTTAGATGTCATCTGGGGTGATTTTGCAAGTTTACGTCTTTGACGCCTAGAGCATTTGGATACGAGAACTAGGTGAGTTTAATTATCCCTCTTTTAAACGTTTTTATTTTATTTTAAATACTCGGTGGGAGAAAACATGCTAGAAATTATGATTTGAGTGCCAATTGAAACATACAAACATGTTACATGTATTTTTATTTAGAAGCGAGTGCAACTATCTAACAACTTGTTTTGGGAACGAGCAAGCACACATCATTTGTAGTTACATTAGATAGAAAACTATCGCTAACTAAGTCCACTGGAACTATGATCATTAACTTTGGTAGGCATGGGTTGTATGAGTAGATCTATTTAGGTTGACCACCCCAGTCGTTCTTAGTCGCGCTAACCTCAATCGGAAATCGTGTGGGTGATATTTTCCATATTGGTTTGGTGTTTTGCGATAGAACATCAAGAGGTGCTGAACAAGAGAACGAGTAGAGTTTTGATCATGGGTCTTATGGTAATGCGAAACGTAAACTTATTGGCAAACATTAAAAAGTGTCGTTTTCCAAACGTAAACTTATTGACAAACATTTTGGTAGACGTATTGCCAAGTATTTCGTAAGTATTTTGGCAAACGCTTTTGATAAACATTTTGGAAACCTTTTTGACAAATTTTTTGGTAAACGTATTGGGAATATTTTTATATTGTGCCGCATATTTGAAACGCATAAACTTTTGAACTCATCAACTTTATGTGTACGTTTTAATCATGCTTTCCTTAGGTTTTATTTTTGGCAACGACACGGTTGGAAAAGGTGGAACATCAGGATTAGAGATCCTAGAGATTGCATAGATGAAAAGGCGTTCTATCTTAAATGTCTTAGTCAAACTTTTCCGCTGCGCTGCATTGATACCGATTGTAACGACCAACTTGGTTTGGCGGGGTGTGACAATGATCCGTCAAATTCATATTATGTCTTTAGGTTACTCTTATGCGAGTAAACTATGTTCTTAAAGCAACTTTGCCCCCACACGAATTAGTAAGTCCTGCAAAGATTTTGAAATACGAGAACTTTGCTTCTATAAAAATAACAAATGTGCATTTGTTTCGGGTAACAAAAAGGAAGAGATATGGCAGAAGTGTTTCTATGTGATTTTGTGTGATTTTTGGTAGCAAAACTCGAGGTTGTATTTACATGCCTTGAACCCATATGAACAGGGGCCGACCTAGGTAGAGCCGTGGGTGGGTGCACCCCTTGAAAAAAAAATTAGTGTATTCACTACTAGAAAACTACATTTTTTCCTACAAAAGTTTCCTACAAATTTCCCACAACTCAATTTTTTTTACAATTTTCCTACAATTTTTTGACAAAAAAGAAAAACAAAAAAAAACCAAAAACTTATCCACAATTTTCCTACAAAATTGCCACACAACAAGCATTTGTAGCAATTTTGTAGCAAAATATATTATCTTTGTGACAAAATTCCTACAAAATAAATAAGAAATTTAAATTATTTGTTACTATAGCAAAATAAATAATTTAAAAAATAAATTTTCATAATTTGTCGGAAATTTGTAGCAACTAGCTACAAATTTGCGACAAGTGTAATTTATTTTATTTTTCGAGTCTGAATTTCAGTAAAATAAATAATTAAATAACATAAAGTGTTAAATCTGTCGAAAATTTGTAGCAAATTGATCTTATTTGCTACAGTTTTTCGACAAAAAAGAGTCAAATTATTTGTTATTTCTTAAGTTAGTTAAATAAAAAAAATTTAAAAATAAAATGCTAAATTTGTCGAAAATTTGTAGGAAACTGACCTCGTTTTCTACAATTTTCTTACAAAAAAAAAGTTATTATATTTGTAATGTCTAAATTTTTGCAAAATAAATAAATTAAAAAATTAAAACTTAAGTTGTAGCAAATTTGTAGCAAGTTGCTACGGATTTCCTACAAAAATGTTATTTTATTTGTTAATTTATCAATTTTAGAAATAAAATGTTAAATTTGTCGGTAATTTGTAGCAAACTAACACACCATTAGCTACAGATTTCCTACAAAAGCATAGTTTGTCGGAAATTTGTAGCAAACTAACACACCAGTAGCTACAGATTTCCTACAAAACCATATTGATTATAAAAAACATATAGTTTTGAAAATAAAATTTTCCATTTGTCGATAATTTGTAGGAAATTGCCCTTATTTGCTACAGTTTTTCGACAAAAAATGGTCAAATTATTTGTTATTTTTTAACTTAGTTAAATAAAAAAAATTAAAAATAAAAAGCTAAATTTGTCGAAAATTTGTAGCAAATTGACCTCGTTTTCTACAATTTTCTTACAAAAACAAAAGTTATTATATTTGTAATGTCTGAATTTTTGCAAAATAAAAAAATTAAAAAATTAAAACTTAAGTTGTAGCAAATTTGTAGCAAGTTGCTACGGATTTCCTACAAAAATGTTATTTTATTTGTTAATTTATCAATTTTAGAAATAAAATGTTAAATTTGTCGGCAATTTGTAGCAAACTAACACACCAGTAGCTACAGATTTCCTACAAAACCATATTTTGTCGGCAATTTGTAGCAAACTAACACATCAATAGCTACAGATTTCCTACAAAACCATATTTTGTCGGCAATTTGTAGCAAACTAACACACCAGTAGCTACAGATTTCCTACAAAACCATATTGATTATAAAAAACATATAGTTTTGAAAATAAAATTTTACATTTGTCGATAATTTGTAGGAAATTGACCTTATTTGCTACAGTTTTTCGACAAAAAGGGGTCAAATTATTTGTTATTTCTTAACTTACTTAAATAAAAAAATTTAAAAATAAAATGCTAAATTTGTCGAAAATTTGTTGCAAATTGACCTCGTTTTCTACAATTTTCTTACAAAAAAAAAGTTATTATATTTGTAATGTCAATTTTTTTGCAAAATAAATAAATTAAAAAATTAAAACTTAAGTTGTAGCAAATTTGTAGCAAGTTGCTACGGATTTCCTACAAAAAAGTTATTTTAATTGTTAATTTATCAATTTTGGAAATAAAAAGTTAAATTTGTCGGCAATTTGTAGCAAACTAACACACCAGTAGCTACAGATTTCCTACAAAACCATATTGATTATAAAAAACATATAGTTTTGAAAATAAAATTTTACATGTGTCGATAATTTGTAGGAAATTGACAACGGTTCTTACAGATTTCCTACAAACTGAAAGTTATTTTATTTGCTATTTATCAAATTTAGAAAACGTATATTTTTAAAAAATAAAATTTTAAATTTGTCGGAAATTTGTAGCAAATTGTCACCAGTTTCTACAGATTTCCAACAAAAACAATATTTTATTTGTTAATTATTAATTATAAAAATCATTTAATTTTATTTGTCAATAATTTGTAGCAAATGACCCTGGCTGAGGAATAGTTACGGGGGCGTAAAACAAAAAAATACGCTGATGGGGACCGACAAACTATGTGCAGTGCTTTACTCATTTACGACAAATAATAAATAAAAAGGTCATTTACTCACTTACGATACGATACCATACCATACCATACGATAAGATATGATACGATACCATACCATAAGATATGATACGATACGATACGATGCCATACCATACCATATTACCATACCATACCATACCATTACCATACCATACCATACAACACCATCCATACCATACCATAACATACCATACCATACCATAAGATACCATACCATACCATAAGATACCATACCATACCATACCATAAGATACCATACCATACGATACGATAAGATACGATACCATACCATACCATACCATACCATACCATACCATACCATACCATACCATACCATACCATACCATACCATACCATACCATACCATACCATTCCATATGATAAGATACGACACCATACCATACGAAAAATACGATACGATACCATACCATACCATACAACACCATCCATACCATACCATACCATACCATACCATACGATAAAATACGATATCATACCACACGATAAGATACGATACGATACGATACCATACCATACCATACCATATGAGACGACACGATACGATACCATATTACACGATACGATACCATACTACACTATACTATACGATACGATAATATACGATATGATACGATGCGATACGATACCACCACCATATCTATATTTCTTTGTCTTCGACAACCACCACTATCCATGTGTCTCATCATCTCCGACAATATCTCTGAGTTCCGATCTAGTTTTGTGAAGTTGTGGATTTCGGCGGTGGTGGGTTTTAGAAGGGTTCCCTTTGCAGTTATACTTGAAAAAGGAAATTCTTTGATTTATTAGGGTTTAGTAGCAATTAAATATGAAATTAGTGGTTTAGGATACACATCAGGCGATAGGGAAGGGTGTTGGATGTAAGGAGGTAGGTAATGATGATGGGAGCAGACGGATTTGGGGCGGCGAAGGAGGTAGGTGATGATTGCTGGATTTGGAGTTGCGGTGGTGACGGTTGGATTTGGGGTTATAGTTGCAGTCGAACTTGGGGTTTTGGGATTTGGGGTTGCGAAGGGGTGCGTTTTTCAAGTGAGGTGATGGTGTTTGATAGTGGTGGTGAGGTGGTGGTAGTGGTGTCTGATGGTGCTGGTGACGACTGGTGGTTGTTACAAAAGGGAGAAAGAGAGATATACTGAGTGAGAGGAGGATGATGAAGTGAGGAATGTTTTTTTTAATGATTATAATGATAAACAATTAAATTATTTTTAAAGTTACTATTTACTAAAACACCCTTCTAATTACATGTAAAATTACCAAATTGCCCTTAATTACATAGACCGTGGGGTATGGTGGGGCTTGGGTTGGGGCGTGGGTTGGGCATTGGTTAACACATGGAATGGGGTGGCAGACATGGGCAAACCCACATTCAAAGTGACAGTAGCCCCTCATCATCCTTTTGGATTTTTAGTCTTGTACCAAATGCATCAGCCTTTTTTATTTTTCAATTGTTTAAAAAGATTATGCTTTTCAATTGTTTACCGTTTTCCTTTTATTCGTGTCGTGTTCGTGTTCGTGTTTACCTGTTTTGGATTCGTGTCTTATCGTGTTGGGGTCTTAACAGATTTCCTACAAAACCATATTGATTATAAAAAACATATAGTTTTGAAAATAAAATTTTCCATTTGTCGATAATTTGTAGGAAATTGCCCTTATTTGCTACAGTTTTTCGACAAAAAATGGTCAAATTATTTGTTATTTCTTAACTTAGTTAAATAAAAAAAATTAAAAATAAAAAGCTAAATTTGTCGAAAATTTGTAGCAAATTGACCTCGTTTTCTACAATTTTCTTACAAAAACAAAAGTTATTATATTTGTAATGTCTGAATTTTTGCAAAATAAAAAAATAAAAAAATTAAAACTTAAGTTGTAGCAAATTTGTAGCAAGTTGCTACGGATTTCCTACAAAAATGTTATTTTATTTGTTAATTTATCAATTTTAGAAATAAAATGTTAAATTTGTCGGCAATTTGTAGCAAACTAACACACCAGTAGCTACAGATTTCCTACAAAACCATATTTTGTCGGCAATTTGTAGCAAACTAACACACCAGTAGCTACAGATTTCCTACAAAACCATATTGATTATAAAAAACATATAGTTTTGAAAATAAAATTTTACATTTGTCGATAATTTGTAGGAAATTGACCTTATTTGCTACAGTTTTTCGACAAAAAGGGGTCAAATTATTTGTTATTTCTTAACTTACTTAAATAAAAAAATTTAAAAATAAAATGCTAAATTTGTCGAAAATTTGTAGCAAATTGACCTCGTTTTCTACAATTTTCTTACAAAAAAAAAGTTATTATATTTGTAATGTCAATTTTTTTGCAAAATAAATAAATTAAAAAATTAAAACTTAAGTTGTAGCAAATTTGTAGCAAGTTGCTACGGATTTCCTACAAAAAAGTTATTTTAATTGTTAATTTATCAATTTTGGAAATAAAAAGTTAAATTTGTCGGCAATTTGTAGCAAACTAACACACCAGTAGCTACAGATTTCCTACAAAACCATATTGATTATAAAAAACATATAGTTTTGAAAATAAAATTTTACATTTGTCGATAATTTGTAGGAAATTGACCTTATTTGCTACAGTTTTTCGACAAAAAGGGGTCAAATTATTTGTTATTTCTTAACTTACTTAAATAAAAAAATTTAAAAATAAAATGCTAAATTTGTCGAAAATTTGTAGCAAATTGACCTCGTTTTCTACAATTTTCTTACAAAAAAAAAGTTATTATATTTGTAATGTCAATTTTTTTGCAAAATAAATAAATTAAAAAATTAAAACTTAAGTTGTAGCAAATTTGTAGCAAGTTGCTACGGATTTCCTACAAAAAAGTTATTTTAATTGTTAATTTATCAATTTTGGAAATAAAAAGTTAAATTTGTCGGCAATTTGTAGCAAACTAATACACCAGTAGCTACAAATTTCCTACAAAAACATATTGATTATAAAAAACATATAGTTTTGAAAATAAAATTTTACATGTGTCGATAATTTGTAGGAAATTGACAACGGTTCTTACAGATTTCCTACAAACTGAAAGTTATTTTATTTGCTATTTATCAAATTTAGAAAACGTATATTTTTAAAAAATAAAATTTTAAATTTGTCGGAAATTTGTAGCAAATTGTCACCAGTTTCTACAGATTTCCAACAAAAACAATATTTTATTTGTTAATTATTAATTATAAAAATCATTTAATTTTATTTGTCAATAATTTGTAGCAAATGACCCTGGCTGAGGAATAGTTACGGGGGCGTAAAACAAAAAAATACGCTGATGGGGACCGACAAACTATGTGCAGTGCTTTACTCATTTACGACAAATAATAAATAAAAAGGTCATTTACTCACTTACGATACGATACCATACCATACCATACCATACGATAAGATATGATACGATACCATACCATAAGATATGATACGATACGATACGATGCCATACCATACCATATTACCATACCATACCATACCATTACCATACCATACCATACAACACCATCCATACCATACCATAACATACCATACCATACCATAAGATACCATACCATACCATAAGATACCATACCATACCATACCATAAGATACCATACCATACGATACGATAAGATACGATACCATACCATACCATACCATACCATACCATACCATACCATACCATACCATACCATACCATACCATACCATACCATTCCATATGATAAGATACGACACCATACCATACGAAAAATACGATACGATACCATACCATACCATACAACACCATCCATACCATACCATACCATACCATACCATACCATACGATAAAATACGATATCATACCACACGATAAGATACGATACGATACGATACCATACCATACCATACCATACCATATGAGACGACACGATACGATACCATATTACACGATACGATACCATACTACACTATACTATACGATACGATAATATACGATATGATACGATGCGATACGATACCACCACCATATCTATATTTCTTTGTCTTCGACAACCACCACTATCCATGTGTCTCATCATCTCCGACAATATCTCTGAGTTCCGATCTAGTTTTGTGAAGTTGTGGATTTCGGCGGTGGTGGGTTTTAGAAGGGTTCCCTTTGCAGTTATACTTGAAAAAGGAAATTCTTTGATTTATTAGGGTTTAGTAGCAATTAAATATGAAATTAGTGGTTTAGGATACACATCAGGCGATAGGGAAGGGTGTTGGATGTAAGGAGGTAGGTAATGATGATGGGAGCAGACGGATTTGGGGCGGCGAAGGAGGTAGGTGATGATTGCTGGATTTGGAGTTGCGGTGGTGACGGTTGGATTTGGGGTTATAGTTGCAGTCGAACTTGGGGTTTTGGGATTTGGGGTTGCGAAGGGGTGCGTTTTTCAAGTGAGGTGATGGTGTTTGATAGTGGTGGTGAGGTGGTGGTAGTGGTGTCTGATGGTGCTGGTGACGACTGGTGGTTGTTACAAAAGGGAGAAAGAGAGATATACTGAGTGAGAGGAGGATGATGAAGTGAGGAATGTTTTTTTTAATGATTATAATGATAAACAATTAAATTATTTTTAAAGTTACTATTTACTAAAACACCCTTCTAATTACATGTAAAATTACCAAATTGCCCTTAATTACATAGACCGTGGGGTATGGTGGGGCTTGGGTTGGGGCGTGGGTTGGGCATTGGTTAACACATGGAATGGGGTGGCAGACATGGGCAAACCCACATTCAAAGTGACAGTAGCCCCTCATCATCCTTTTGGATTTTTAGTCTTGTACCAAATGCATCAGCCTTTTTTATTTTTCAATTGTTTAAAAAGATTATGCTTTTCAATTGTTTACCGTTTTCCTTTTATTCGTGTCGTGTTCGTGTTCGTGTTTACCTGTTTTGGATTCGTGTCTTATCGTGTTGGGGTCTTAACAGGTCAGGTTGATGAGAAATAAAGATCAGTAATAAAGAAGGGTTTTGGTATCATCTACTTTATAGGGAGATTGTTGGATCAGCAGCCGTGACATTGTCTCCAGTAGCATATGTAACCAAGACACAACATGTAGCAAAGGAGATGTTGCTGCATAACACACTCTTGCTTTAGCTTTGATGAAAGTTGTTGAGGCAGGTGATCGTGTGTTCGTAGTTATCGTTTGTTGAAACTTAAGTTGTATTCAAATTATATTAAGTTTGTTAGACATCTTTTATATGTACTTATGTATATAAACAGTTTACATTGTCAATGGGTGGATACTCCCTTTTTTGGATAGGGGAATGGAAATAGTCGTATGTAACTGATATATTAACCGATGATCTATGTTTATAGTTGTCTATTAGCTATAATAGATAACACGTTTTGGTACAATATATATATACCTATCTATGCTTTTCTATTAAAATGTGTTATGCATGGTTTTCTAGAAACCACCCGTGTTTGCACACGGGTCTTACTACTAGTATTATATAATAAAAGAAACCAATAGAGGGACACTTGTCACCTGAGGCAAGTTTGTTTCTCTCATTATTTTCTCAAATACAGATAGATTGTTGTATGTAGTGGTTGATGAGTTTGCACATATGATCGCCGCAGTCGCATGCACTCAAACCAAGCTTCGCCAATCGTTCGAACTCCAGTTCAAGGTAACTATTGTATCAATTAAATCGTACGTGTTTATAATTTGATTAAATTTGTAACAATTATGTGTATCTAAGTGTTATACATCTTAGCTTTAGGTTTGAATCGTTTCCACAACTATGATGGTCGTATGATGGTTATGTAACAATTATGATGGTCGCGAAGCACGTAAAAACCCACTAGTTTTCATTAAATTAAAGTGTGTTATCCTTTGAAATTAAAGTATGTTATCCTTTGAAAAAAATTACATGTGATTTCCAAAAAAGCATAGTTTGTCGGAAATTTGTAGCAAACTAACACACCAGTAGCTACAGATTTCCTACAAAACCATATTGATTATAAAAAACATATAGTTTTGAAAATAAAATTTTCCATTTGTCGATAATTTGTAGGAAATTGCCCTTATTTGCTACAGTTTTTCGACAAAAAATGGTCAAATTATTTGTTATTTCTTAACTTAGTTAAATAAAAAAAATTAAAAATAAAAAGCTAAATTTGTCGAAAATTTGTAGCAAATTGACCTCGTTTTCTACAATTTTCTTACAAAAACAAAAGTTATTATATTTGTAATGTCTGAATTTTTGCAAAATAAAAAAATAAAAAAATTAAAACTTAAGTTGTAGCAAATTTGTAGCAAGTTGCTACGGATTTCCTACAAAAATGTTATTTTATTTGTTAATTTATCAATTTTAGAAATAAAATGTTAAATTTGTCGGCAATTTGTAGCAAACTAACACACCAGTAGCTACAGATTTCCTACAAAACCATATTTTGTCGGCAATTTGTAGCAAACTAACACATCAATAGCTACAGATTTCCTACAAAACCATATTTTGTCGGCAATTTGTAGCAAACTAACACACCAGTAGCTACAGATTTCCTACAAAACCATATTGATTATAAAAAACATATAGTTTTGAAAATAAAATTTTACATTTGTCGATAATTTGTAGGAAATTGACCTTATTTGCTACAGTTTTTCGACAAAAAGGGGTCAAATTATTTGTTATTTCTTAACTTACTTAAATAAAAAAATTTAAAAATAAAATGCTAAATTTGTCGAAAATTTGTAGCAAATTGACCTCGTTTTCTACAATTTTCTTACAAAAAAAAAGTTATTATATTTGTAATGTCAATTTTTTTGCAAAATAAATAAATTAAAAAATTAAAACTTAAGTTGTAGCAAATTTGTAGCAAGTTGCTACGGATTTCCTACAAAAAAGTTATTTTAATTGTTAATTTATCAATTTTGGAAATAAAAAGTTAAATTTGTCGGCAATTTGTAGCAAACTAACACACCAGTAGCTACAGATTTCCTACAAAACCATATT
>JARYGA010054963.1:0-20798 GCA_030545235.1 Helianthus tuberosus
ATTTTGAGCTGTGGGCGAAAACGTAATTTTAGCTAGGGGCAAAATTATAATTTTATTTTTAGCTGAGGGCAACACCGTAATTTTAAACGAAGGACGAAAGCGCAATTTTAAACACGGAATAAAATTAAATTAAAAATGGGTTGGTTCAATAGGAAAGTGTCAGGCAAGCTGCCTGGCACTATTCCTTTTGACTTGTAAATGTATAGGTAGGTAATAATCACAAAATATGTAGAGAAAAATATATGACAAGTTATCCAGAGTTTGAATTACCCACATAAAAAAATGGATTTACAATTTTACACATGTGACCCTCTCTTCTCAAAAGTCTCAAAACCCAAAAGAGACGTAACTTTCAAGCGCTCTCTCTCTCTTTATCCCAACACAAACCGACAAACATCGGGTGGCTCCGGTTACGACAATGGAGAGGACAGAAAGCGATATGTAGTTGGTGATTGTTTCTTGAGCCGGCAACCTCTAATTTGACGACTCCTCTAGTCCGGCAATGGTTTTCGGCAAACAGATCGGCCCAATCTAGCGGCAGTGACGGTGCTAGAGGCTGCAACCGCTATTCCGTCTAGTATTCCAGTCATAGGAGGTTTCCGGCGAACAAATCGACCGCATATAGCGGTGGGGAAGAAGGATGGTCGCGGCCCACGGTAAATCGTTAAGCGGCTAGAGCAAGTGAAGGGCTATTGCATGTCCTCTGTAGTCACTCTCTTTTTGTCAACCTAGACGTTTGTATCCGTTAAACCCTAGATCCGGCCGGCGAAGCAAGTTTTCCGGCAAACTTCCGGCAAGACGATCTAACCTTTCGTGTCTTAATTTTTTGTGTGAATCGGCATCGTTGAAGTACGATTCAACAGCATGTAGCTCGTTTCAGGCAATTTTACATTTTCCGAAACCGACGTTAACGGGTGAACAAATGGCCTTTCCGGTGACATGGTTGATTGGCGCCGAGGGTCGGAACCGTTGAGCCTGCGGCAGTGGTGGTGACGGATATTGGTTACGGAAATAAGTACCAACAATCAGGGGCAAAACTGTAATTTCCTTTGCCGCCCTCGCCGCCCAATGACCGGGTGCCAGGCAGTTGCCTGGCACTATTCCCGGCCATGGGTTTTGTATATGTAGTTAATAATTTCTCTAGGTATAGGTTAGCTTAGACTATCCGCATCAGTGAAAGGCTATCCTTTCTACAAACAGCCTAATCAGCATGCCACATCAGCTTTTCACTTATTCTTCCCACAAACACTTTTTACCCACAACAATAACATATATATCCTTCCCACAAACAACCATATAAAAAAAAAGGGCCCACCATTAGGCCATTCTTCACCATTCTTCCCCAAGAATTGTGAAGAATGAACACCCTCCATGTCATCCTCTACAACACCCACTAATCCATCCCTCTCACAAATGCCCTCCACATAGGAATGAACACCCTCCATGTCACCTACAAACATCCTTGATGTGGATAGTCTTAGAAGTCTAATGTGAAACAACTTTTGCTGTGTTTCCTGTTTTCTTTCTCAAAATAAACTCATTTAATTAATTAATTTCAAGGCTTATTAATGTTTCGGATATCTTTGAATTGTTGTTATATGGAGTGAGGTGTTTAATTGTAATCAACTGCCAATGAAGCCACAGCCCAGTGGTGGAGGTGGGAAGGTTTTACTCCTTCGGAGGTTCCTGCCCGGGTGCTCAGGTTCGATCCCAAGGCCTGAGTAAGGTGCTGCATTTCCTTAAGCAATGCGGTGAAATGTACAAGAGTGGGTTTCCATAGGGTTGTACAGGCCTCGTTGTTCAAAAAAAAAATTGTAATCAACTAATCTGTTGGATAATCTTGGCATGACGGGTCGGCGGGTACGGTTCATGGGTTACGGGTCAACTGGGTCAGCCGGTTATTTGGAGTTTATTAATTAGTTTAAGCAATAAATTAGTTTGAATAAGTGTAGGCAGTCAAAATGAACTGGTAGTTGGTTGTTTTGAGTTTCACGGTTTCTTAGGTAATTTCCTTTTGAATAGGTGATAGCAGTAGCACGTGTTAGTTTACTGTTTTGAATGGTACTTATAACAATTCTAAACCAACACCCTCCTGAATATTTTCCAACACCCCAATATATTTTAAAATATCCCAAAATGTCTTAAAATACACCCCATACGTGAAAACGGAACCCGAATACCTTGAATATTATCAAAAATAATTAAAAATCTAATTTTTGGGTTTGAGGCGGGCCGCGTAAGCCACACCTCAACCCTTACGCGGGCCGCGACAAGGTAAAACATGGCTAAACCCTGGGCCGCCACGTGGCCCAACACATGTCGAACCTATTAGCTGACCCGGATCAGCTACGCTGTTGACCAGCGTTGACGCGGGCCACGTAGGCCCTGGTCTTGTTTTACGCGGGCCGCGAGAAACCCAAACTCAACCCCTATAAAGCTGGAGCTTGGGCCTTCAGTTTACGTCGCTCAGATTTCTTTTCTCAATCTCAAAACTGAAGTGTAGGCATTATACACGGGTATAATACCCCCTAATTAACGAAGTTCTGCTCCGTTGTAAGTATCATAACCACTGGATACGTATTAGATACGCTGCCCGATTGATCTAGGGTTCCGTAACGGCTGTCGTGGTTCTGCCCGACATAGTCGTTGGAATGCCGTCTCGGGGAGGGTATTACTAATGTTAAAATGGGTTTTTATACTAACACGTGTGAATTTGTGTAAATTATAGATTGTCACTAGGAAACTCTTACCGAAAATCTAAGACAGCAATGTGAGTAATCTCCTTTTTGTTAACTGTTTTACAAAACCTCACTTAATTAATTATATATTAAACAGTTATTGAGTATTTGTAAGAATACAATTATCGTTGGTATGTTGGGGTTTTGTATACAAAGTTATGTTATTGCCTTGCGAGGGGTGACATTTCCACAAGTCGGGTCTGACAGTACCACGGATGTTAATTGATATAACTTGGAAACAAATGTAATTGCGAGATCGCCCTCAATACTGTACAATGGGTTTTTATTTAAACTTGATTAAACTGGGATTCACTCACCAGTATTTCCCACTGACAAAATGTTTTTAACACGCGTTTCAGGTAACAAATTGTGAAAGCCAATTAGAAGCCAGCTGGACAGCACTGAAGGCTTAGAAAAGTGGCAATAAAGTTACCTAAAAATGAATAGATGTTTTCTTAAATAAAATAGGGTTTTATCCCTATGAAAATGTGTGTACTGAAACTTAGGATTTTCCCAATTGTTTAATGTATTAAAAGTGTGGTATTTTACTCTGATAAAATATTTCCTAACTACGGGTCTGATGTAATTTCCACTGCCAATATTGACTAAACACGCGATACCACCGAAACTGGCTCGCAGCCGCCCATTCCCGAAGATACAGGGATTGGGGGTTGCGACAGAAGGTGGTATGAGAGTTAAGCCACTGATTCAGCCACAGAAGCGTTCTGCTGACATCAAAATTCAATCTGTTAGGAAATAAATTACGGAAATACGTGCATAATTGTATTTTCTTGTTATGTGTTATTTGACTATTTGTTAGTTTACAGTATGAGCGACCAAGGACCATCTAACGCGTACCGTCAATTGACTGGTTCGCCTAGAAGCGAAGGCACCTCCTCTTCTCAGCCTGCCCTCTCGGGGTATTCTGCTGATACGGAAGAAGGAATATTCGTGTTTAAGGCTCAGTCAGAAGAGTCATTTCCTCAGAAAAAAGAGGGGATGGTTCAGTAGAGGAGCACACGAGCGTAGAAAACGTATGAAAAAGTTATAAGACCAGAGAGCATTAGCAGCAGTCAAAAGAGAGACAGATGCCCATGCCCAAGACATGATAAATAGGGGAATAGCCAACATCCACATCCTAGCAACCACTGCAGCTGACCCTAATCTGGAACAAATAAAAGTACCCCAACCACAACCACCATTTCCTGATCAACCAATGGAAATAGAAAACCCTGAAAATCAAGTAGAAATGCATGATTTCAACCCGGAGGAAATACCTAGGGTACCAGCACCAAATCCCTTAGACCCAAATTACGACCCCTGGTGGGACGACAATAGGGACTATGTGCAACGCTACCCGATACACGAAGACATGCCCATGCAGAACTTAGGAGCCTACCCAGGTTTGGATCCTTTAGATCCCTATTAGCACGATGTATACATTAGAGAGATTTTAGAAGATCCTTGCCAATTCCAGGCACCTACACCTCCATACCAGGAACCCGCACCCCAGATTCCGAACCCAGTCCTAGAACCTGCACCCCCAATAAGTGCAGAAAACATACAAGAACTTAAGACATTTGGTGAGGAAATTTTAGAGAGTAGTGAAAGAATGAGACAGGTGGGAGAGCGACTCGTCTGGAAATACGACTAGCGCAATATGGATTTCTAAATGAATCCATATCCATGAATGTGAGAATGGAAACGGTAGTAATAGTAATAATAATATAATAATAATATATGTGTGTAAAAAAAAAACTACGGATGCCTACTACTATTAGTGTAATTTAAATTTCAGTTGGTATTGTAATTTTTTATTTCAGTATTGGTGTGTAATAGATGCCTATTATATGAATAGAGTAAAGTCGCAATGATCGACGTTTTTGACCAAAATGTGTGTCATGTGATTGGCTATATTAAATATTATTTTGTGATATTAATACGTGGTAACTGTTTAAAATTCAGATGGCCGACGAAGGAAATCAAGAAAATCTGAATAACGATAATCAGAGTAACAATAACAATGGAAACCAAATGGATAATAGTGTCATTCAACACATAGTGGCACAAGGAATTATTGATGCAATGCCATATATTCTTCAAACTGTTAAGGAGGCTAATAATAAGAGTAGACATGATAGCAAACGACTCTCTGAACCTGCAAACAGCGTAAACAATGGTCCTGTACTTCAAGTGCCCATTCCCAAAAGAAGAAGAACCGTGTCTTACGGTTGTTCTTACAAAGAATTCTGGTCCTGTAAACCAATAGAATTCTCGGGCAATGAAGAACCTATTGCAGGTCTACGCTGGATAGAAAAGACTGAGGCGGTCTTAGAAATAAGCAAATGTGCGGAAGAGGATAAGATAATGTTTGCTTCCAATCTATTTAAGAATTCAGCCTTAGAATGGTGGAACATTATCCTCCAGTCTAGAGGGAGTGATAGAGTTTACAATATGAAATGGGAAGAATTTAGGAACATGGTAGAAAGGAAATTATGCCCTCCCAATGAAAAGGAACAAATAGCAAACAAATTCCTAAATCTTAGGATGAATGGAGTAGATAGTAAGGGGTACACAAAGTTATTCTTTGAATATGCTAGAATAGTACCTACCCTTGCATCACCTGAACCGGTATTAATCTCCCGTTATATCTAGGGATTAATTGGAGAGATTAGGCATGTAGTCAAGGTAGCTAGACCTCAAACCATAGAAGAAGCTGTAGAATTAACAAACACCTTGACTGATGAATTACTACGTACACGAGAAGAAGACAAGAGGAAAAACCTAGCACATAGGCTTACTCAGGAATTTCGCTACGGAAATTCCAACCGTAGGAATATAGGTTCTACCTCTGCACCCTACTCTAAGACTTGCAGGAAGAAGCATTCAGGAAAATGCTCCACTCACTGCAATTTCTGTAAGTTACCAGGACACAAGGAAGAAGATTGCTGGAGGAAATCTAGTAATGGGTTATGCTTCAATTGTGGAGAAAAAGGTCATATCAAGCCAAATTGTCCAAAATTGGTTCCAGCTCCAAATAACAAGAACATTAAAAATGCTAGAGCATTTGTTCTAACTGCAGATGAAGCTAAGATGATTCCGGACGTGATAACCGGTACGTTTTTAGTTAATGACATTTTTGCTAAAGTATTATTTGATTCTGGTGCAAACCAAAGTTTTATTAATACTTCATTTTGCAAACTTCTTAATCAATCATTAACTAAACTTCCACAAGAATGTCTAGTAGAGACAGCTAATGAAAAAACTGTTAGGATTTCTGAAATCTTGCAGGGAGCAAGAGTAGAAATTTTAAATCAAAAGTTTATTGCAAACCTTTATCCAATGAATCTGGCAGGATTCGACGTCGTTTTAGGAATGGATTGGCTAATAGCCAATAAAGCTAGTATTTTATGTGATTAAAAGTCAATTCAAGTAAATTCACCAAAAGGTGAAAAGATCACAATTAAAGGAGATAAACCATCTAGATCCACAAAATTTATCTCTGTGATGAAAACTGCAAGTTATATAAGAAAAGGATCGTTAGTGTATTTGATTTCCATAATCACTAACACTAAAGGAAAAGAACTAAAAGACATTCCAGTAGTGTCTCATTTTTCAGATGTATTCCCAGAAGAATTACCAGTACTACCACCAGATAGAGAAGTTGAATTCAGAATTCATCTGCTACCAGAAAACGGCCCCGGTTGCCAAAGCACCTTACCGTTTGGCACCCGCAGAAATGCAGGAACTGAAGAAACAATTAGATGAATTGCTGGAAAAAAGGATTCATACAGCCAAGCTCATCTCCATGGGGAGCGCCAATTTTATTCGTTAAAAAGAAGGACGGATCGATGCGTATGTGCATTGATTACCGTGAATTGAACAAAGTCACGATTAAGAATCAGTGTCCATTACCAAGAATCGATGATCTATTCGATCAACTACAAGGAGCTCGATTTTTCTCTAAAATCGATTTAAGATCAGGATATCATCAATTAAAGGTACAAGAAGGGGATATTCCTAAGACCACCTTCAGAACGAGGTATGGCCATTATGAATTTACTGTCATGCCATTTGGTTTAACCAATGCCCCAGCTGCATTTATGGACATGATGAACCGAATATATAAACTATATTTGGATAAATTCATAATTGTCTTTATAGATGATATTCTCATTTCCTCTAAGAGTAAAGAGGAACATGCAAAGCATTTGCACGCACTTTTAAGTTTATTAAGAAAAGAAAAACTTTATGCTAAATTTTCAAAATGTGAGTTTTGGTTAGAACAGGTACAGTTTCTTGGACATTTAGTCAACCATGAAGGAATTCATGTGGACCCAACAAAAATCGAGGCAATTACTAAATGGAAGACCCCTGAGTCACCAACCGAGGTTAGAAGTTTCTTAGGATTAGTCGGTTATTATAGAAGATTTATTCGAGATTTTTCTAGAATAGCCATTCCTTTAACTAAGTTAACCTGTAAATCCATTAAGTTTGAATGAGGACCGAAGCAAGAAGAAGCCTTTAGAATTCTTAAGCAAAGATTAACCCATGCACCCATATTAGCGTTACCAGAAGGAACTGAAGATTTTGTAATTTATTGTGACGCTTCTAAATTAGGTTATGGATGTGTGTTAATGCAACGCCAAAAGGTTATAGCTTACGCCTCTAGACAACTTAAGAATCATGAAGAAAACTATTCAACACATGATCTTGAATTAGGAGCAATAATTTATGCTTTAAAAATTTGGATACATTACCTTTATGGTAGTAAGTTTACCATATTCACTGATCACAAGAGTTTAAGGTATGTTTTTGGACAAAAAGAGTTGAATATGAGACAAAGACGTTGGATGGAAATGCTTAGTGATTATGATTGTGATATACAGTATCATGAAGGAAAGGCAAATGTAGTGGCAGATGCTTTAAGCCGAAAGTATCACGAAAAGCCAAAAAGGGTATGTTCTCTTAAATTAAATCTACAAGTAGATTTAAATGAACAAATTAAAAAGGCACAAGAATCAGTAATCAAGGATGATACTGAAAAGCTAAAAGGTATGATTAAAGAATTAGAACAATGAACAGATGGAATTTGGAGATTCCATGAAAAGAGAATATGGATACCTAAATTAGGAAACCTACGCCACCATATATTAGAAGATGCCCATAAGTCTAAATATACAATGCATCCAGGAAATGATAAGATGTACCAGGATTGTAACGCCCCAAAAATCCAAATGTTATATATTCGCAATATGTCCTTATGTGTTATATTATGGAATAAATAACTAGGCTATTTAACCTAGTTAAGAGTATGGTAAAAACTATTAAAAGAGGAAGGTAATGTCAGTTATGTTTTAAAGGCAAACCCGAGGGGCTAAAGTGGGAAAGATGAAAGTTAAGTTATTAAATAACTTATCACACACAAACACACACATACGTGTGTTCGAGAAGGAGCAGGAGGCTCCCATGGAGCCTCAAACCCTAACTTCATCCTTATGCTCAAATTGAAAGGCAAGATGAGGCTTAAAATCATAACCGAGCATGGATAACTGATCACCTTCATGAGGGGATCATAAGGTATGTCTTAAATCTAAGATTGGTGATCATGTGTGAAGTGGGTTATGTTTAAATCCGTGAGTTAATATGAAATTAATCATGTATAAGGGTTAGAATCATCGTATAGGACATGGGTTACGTATGGTTGTGTTAATTTGATGATTAGATGTGAAACCCGTTAGTTAGGGTGAAGATGATGACTAGAATCACCACCTATGTCAAAGTCTTGTTGAAAGATTGATGTATTATGTGGGTATGATGAATTCTTGTTAGAAAAATTAGGAGAAATATGATGATGATATGTTTGATGTTTATTTGGGAATGATACATGATGATTAGTAGTAGGTTTTGATGGGTTATGTAGGAGTTTAGAAGATTTATGCATGAATTAGTTGTACACTGTGCGTAGGAAGTTGTATGCACGTCAAATGTATGATGAAATGTATATAGTGTCGTCCGTATAGTCGATTATGATGTTACGAGTATATGATGATAAGTTGATAGTTAAATATGGTTAATAGTTGACTCTTGAAAGTCAACTAAGCATAAGAAACAGGATTTGACTCGATGCCGTAAAGGTAGAATTATAGGAAGTCGTATGGTACATGTTATAGCAATACGTGTTAAATGTAATGACATGAGGAATTACATGAGTGTAAACGGATATGGATATGATTATATGAGTTATGCTTGTTAGAAAGGACTAATGAAAGTTAAATGTGAAATATGCGATTGATATGATTGTTAACACGTACAAATGAGTATGCTGACAAGAATGTGGTTTCGAAGACATGGAAGTGTAGGGACCATGTCGAGACAGATTCGAGCACGAGAGGCTAACGGGCCATGAAGAGGCAAGGAAGCGGATACGAGCACGGACGCATAAGGTAAGTGATTTCCGTAATCACTTCTTAGTTCGATTAAGTAATATAGTGTTTTAATTAATTAAACATGATGTTTAAGGTCAAATATGTGTTGAAGTCTTTCGTCGTAAATGATGGGATTAAAGTTGACTAAAATGCCCTTGATGGGTATATTGGGCAAACGATTGTAAAAGTAGTTTAGAAACAAGCTATTCGATTAATGTAATGTTTTGGTCAAGTATGAAAGTGGGGAGTATGGTTTTGTAAGTCATGGACCCTTTTAATGCGCAATTACCCTTAACGGGTCAAAATAAGCATATGAACGATAATGGGTTAAGAGGATGCAAGACACCCAGGAATTTAGTCTTTTATGATAGACGTCACTGCTATTATTAGGTTCATAAGAAGTTATGGTCAAACAAACAAGTTATGTTGATAAATGCATGAACAGGTCGAAATTTGGTAAGAGGGTAATAAGCCGAAGAGTTAAAAGTCTGAAATTTTATTATGTCGGATGTTGGATTTTTACTCCATTAGATGGAGAATTAAATTACGGACGTATAGGAAAAAGAATCAGGTAAAACGGATCAAAAACGAGAGAGTTATGCCCGTTTCCGTAAAATCGGGTCGTGCTTGGAATATGCAGCAAACAGTTGCATCTGTTCTGTGAAAAAGGGGGCGTCGCGCGACGCGACGGGGGGTCGCGCGACGGGTGCTTGATCTGGCAAAATTGTTTTTTTGTCTTGTTTGATATCGGGAACTCGTTTAAATGCGTTTTAAGCTGCGTACGACTAATTTAACTTACGTTTTTATAAGCTTAAGTGTATGAACATGTGTAGATAGGTATGTATGTATGTTTATAAGTATGTGAGCAAGTACGTGGATATATGACGGTATGTATGAGAGTAGACATGTATGAGTTTGAAAGGTATCCAAGTAGGGATGTATGTATGTATGTATATATGTATAATGCCATGAGTGTACGTAATGATGTAGGTATGTATATATGTAGATACGTATATATTGATGTAGATGTATTTATATGTAGGTATGCATGTAGGTTGGCATGCATGTGTGTACATATGTATGTATGGAGATAATATGTATGAAGTGTAGGTATGTATGTAAGTCATTCAGTATGATTAAGTTTTTACGTCGTTATTCGTGTACCTGGAGTTTTAGGTGTAATGCAGGTACAGTATCGAAGACTCACCAGAGGTGAGGTACAGAGAGGAACATTTAATGTAAAGGGATAATGGAACGGAAATAATCCAAGGCTAAGTATCGTTTATATTGATAACATATTAATGTCTTGTATGTGTTTGGTGAGTGCAGGTTGTTCGAGCCAGACTATCAGGTGAAGGAAAGGGAGCGATCAAAGACCGAGTCATAAGATAGATTGTACGGGAGGGTTGAGTACGTAACTGAGTGAAGCTAGGTTATGTTTTCTTATTGTAAATGAGTATAATAAATGTATTTATTGTGAAAGAGTTAACTTTAAAAATGAATTTAAGTACGTCAAGATGTTTATAACGTAAGAAAATTTTATGGTACGAAATTCCGCTGCGACATTTGTCAATTACGAATTAGGGTGTAATAAGGATTTAAGGAAAAATTTCTGGTGGATAGGAATGAAAAAGGACATAGCAACCTATGTTTCTAAATGTTTAACTTGCTCACAAGTTAAAGCTGAACATCAGAAACCCTCAGGTTTGTTACAACAGTTATAAATGCCAGTATGGAAATGGGAATTGATAACAATGGATTTTGTTACTAAATTACCCAAAACAAAGAAAGGTAATGATATAATCTGGGTGATTGTAGATAGGCTAACTAAGTCAGCTCATTTCCTACCAATGAAAGAAACTTTCAGTATGGAACAGCTAGCTAAATTATATGAAATTGTTTCTTTACATGGAATTCCTTTATCAATTATTTCTGACAGAGATAGTCGTTTTAGCACTCATTTTTAGACAAGTTTCCAAAAAGCTATGGGAACCAAATTAAATCTAAGCACGGCTTATCATCCTCAAACGGACGGACAAAGTGAAAGGACAATTCAGACAATGGAAGACACGCTTAGAGCTTGTGTAATTGATTTCGGAGGTAATTGGGACGATCACTTACCATTAATAGAATTTTCTTATAATAATAGTTATCATACAAGTATCAATGCTGCACCATTCGACCACTTTATGGACGAAAGTGCCGAACCACAGTCTGTTGGGCAGAAATTGGGGAAAAACAACTATCTGGACCTGAGATTGTGCAGGAGACGACTGACAAGATCATTCAAGTCAAGGAACGACTGAAAACAGCACTTGATCGACAGAAAAGCTATGCGGACAACAGGCGGAAACCATTGGAATTTCAAGTAGGAGATAAAGTATTGTTAAAAGTTTCTCCTTGGAAAGGAGTGGTAAGATTCATCAAAAGGGGAAAGCTAAGTCCATGTAGCCTATCAGCTACAACTACCAGAGGAAATGACAGTAATAAATGATGTATTTCATGTATCTAATCTCAAGAAATACTTAGCCAACGAACCACTTGTGGTACCTCTTAAAGATATAGAGGTAAATGAACAACTCAAGTTTGTAGAAAGGCATCTACAGATTGAAGACAGGAAAGTCAAGAACCTCAACCACATGAGATTAGTTCTGGTCAAAGTAAAATGAGACTCCAAAAGAGGACCAGAGTACACATGGGAGCTTGAGTCGGAAATGCAAAGGAAATATCCACACTTGTTCCAGTAGATCTCGAGGACGAGCTCTAAAACAAGGTGGGGAGGATATAACAATTCTAAACCAACACCCTCCTGAATATTTTCCAACACCCCAATATATTTTAAAATATCCCAATATGTCCTAAAATACACCCCATACTTGAAAACGGACCCTAAATACCTTGAATATTATCAAAAATAATTAAAAATCTAATTTTTGGGTTTGAGGCGGGCCGCATAAGCCACACCTCAACCCTTACGCGGCCGCGACAAGGTAAAACCTGGCTAAACCCTGGGCCGCCACGTGGCCCAACACATGTCGAACCTATTAGCTGACCCGGATCAGCTACGCTGTTGACCAGCGTTGACGCGGGCTGCGTAGGCCCTGGTCTTCTTTTACACGGGCTGCGAGAAACCCAAACTCAGCCCCTATAAAGCTGGAGCTTGGGCCTTCAGTTTACGTCGCTCAGATTTCTTTTCTCAATCTCAAAACTGAAGTGTAGGCATTATACACGGGTATAATACCCCCTAATTAACGAAGTTCTGCTCCATTGTAAGTATCATAACCCCTGGATACGTATTAGATACGCTGCCCGATTGATCTAGGGTTCCGTAACGGCTGTCGTGGTTCTGCCCGACGTAGTCGTTGGAATGCCGTCTCGGGGAGGGTATTACTAATGTTAAAATGGGTTATTATACTAATACGTGTGCATTTGTGTAAATTATAGATTGTCACCAGGAAACTCTTACCGAAAATCTAAGACAACAATGTGAGTAATCTCCTTTTTGTTAACTGTTTTACAAAACCTCACTTAATTAATTATATATTAAACAGTTATTGAGTATTTGTAAGAATACAATTATCGTTGGTATGTTGGGGTTTTGTATACAAAGTTATGTTATTGCCTTGCGAGGGGTAACATTTCCACAAGTCGGGTCTGACAGTACCACGGATGTTAATTGATATAACTTGGAAACAAATGTAATTGCGAGATCGCCCTCAATACTGTTCAATGGGTTTTTATTTAAACTTGATTAAACTGGGATTCACTCACAAGTATGTCCCACTGACAAAATGTTTTTAACACGCGTTTCAGGTAACAAAATGTGAAAGCCAATTAGAAGCCAGCTGGACAGCACTGAAGGCTTGGAAAAGTGGCAATAAAGTTACCTAAAAATGAATAGATGTTTTTTTTAAATAAAATAGGGTTTTATCCCTATGAAAATGTGTGTACTGAAACTTGGGATTTTCCCAATTGTTTAATGTATTAAAAGTGTGGTATTTTACTCTGATAAAATATTTTCTAACTACGGTCCTGATGTAATTTCCGCTGCCAATATTGCCTAAACACGTGATACCACCGAAACTGGCTCGCGGCCGCCCGTTCCCGAAGATACAGGGATCGGGGGTTGCGACAGTACTCTTGAGCCTGCCTAAATAATATAAGTGATGAGAAGTTTTTGAAGAAAAATCAAAGTGTAGAGAGCATATTAGTTTCCAAGAAGCCCAACCAAATAAGAAGTCCAATTTATCTTTAAAGTATACAAGTCAACTTAAAACGTTTCGCCGTAAATTTGGTTCTGAATCGAAAGGGGTCAAACTTTAACCCTTGATATGAATATGTCTTTTTATTACACGTGTCAGTTTTTTATACACGGTTTATGCTTTTTTTTACGTTTCTTATGTATGAGTTGGATCACATATAAATACGTTATGATTGTATAATATAAATTCGATTACCTTACATTTTGATCCAACCGCAATGTTATTATATCGGATATGTTAAAACACACGTTTTCATATGGTGTACGCATTACATGGCGCTTATACTTATCCGTTCAATGTTTGCACTGTACCCGCGCCGCAACGCGCGCGGGTCTAAGTACTAGTAACATCTTAAAGGTCAAAGTCGGTGGTTTCCCACCGACTTTGCCTCTACCCCTAAACTTCGACAAATATTGTATTTCACCTTTACCAAATCTATCAAATGACTCCGTTCTTCATGAACCCTAAATCGATCTCCCGACATCGACTGCATAACCATCTACAACAACTCCGTTCTAACCCATCTTCTGCTTCGCAAGCCCTAAGTTCTCCTTCTCCTCTATGAGCACCAGATCTCTATTGTTGCTAAAACCATCTACAACTCGATGGGTGATTCTATGTTAGGCAGGCGGGTCTGCCGAGGCTCGATTTTGCCGTCATACAATGGCGGCCGGGTATTTGTTTTTTTATGTATTAGATTTTGATTTCTCTCGAAAGATGTATTGATCATGATCTACGATTATTTTTAGGGTTCAGTCGATTAATTTGTTCACGTTGAAACTCTGTTGGTTATCTCTATCTGTGCGATTGTCTGTTTGATGGCGACTGAATCCAGTGTTAGCTTCTTATTTTATTTTGAGATCATTCGATTAAAAATGTGTATGTGTCTCTATACCTTCAGGGGAGGAGAACGGAGTTGGAGTTATTATTATAAAATATGCTTTATATGATATATATCATGATTAAAACATGATATATATTATACACGTATAGATTGCAAACGTAGTGTGAAATGCTTGATTAACATATCTGTAAGTGTAAAAGTGATGTGTTCATATTATTTATTAATGATGTACAAGACGTTGTAGGAAGTGGCGGATCTGGCTTGGAACATTTGATACGACTGAAGCAGCGGCAAGAGCCTATGATCAAGCCGCGGTGTTGATGAACGGTCAGAATGTAAAGACAAATTTTCCGGTAACCACAAAAACACCAGAAGCCGGTAACAACTCTCCAGCATCAACCCTGGCCGCTAAGCTCAGAAAATGCTGCAAGGACCCAGCACCGTCTCTAACATGCTTACGTCTCGACAGCGATAATTCACATATCGGGGTGTGGCAGAAACGTGCTGGGAAAGAGTCTCGCTCCGGCTGGGTGATGAAAGTTGAGCTTCGTGGCAAGAAGAGGAAAGAGATAGAGAAGGAGGAAGAAACGACGGAAGCTTTGTATCCGATAACGACGGAAGCTGGTGGCGATGGCGGTGAAGAAAGCATTGAGGCCTTTGCCAAGTCAGTATGCATCCAACTTTCAAGTACACAAAATACCGTGTCGCTTATACAATTATCATTTTTATGCAACATATTGAGCAATTTCTCTTAATTATATATGCAGTGATAAATTTCGGCCCACAACAAGAATATGACATGGTTGGCGTTCAAAGAAGCGTTAGCAACACACTACATTTTCGCTATCAACACAAATGGGACTGACTACAAAGGAAACTAACAAAACCAACAACTTTTGTATTAAAAAAATAACCTAACAAAGACTTTGATGTTAAAAAAAAAGGTAAGTTGTAATACCACTGAGTCATGTTATCCGTTCGATGTTTACGATGTACCCGTGCCACAACGCGCGCGGGTCTAATAACTAGTTAAACTCAAATTCACCACATATATATAAACTTACTTGTTATATATTACTCAAATTCACCGCATATATATAAACTTGTTATATATTACAACACTTATTTATTATATGTATATTATATTTTAAGTAATTATATATACACTCATATTAAATATATGTAAAAAACCCAACTATATTAACTAGATTGGTTACGTACGATATAATTGAGGTTGATTGATTTAATAGATATGAAACCACTTAACATACATATATTGGCTAGGTATAACTAGTCGTTTATTTGTTTTAATCCTTAAACGACATTTGATAAGCTTAAGCGTCCACTTCATTATTTGACAACTCAAACGATCGTTTCACCTATTAGATCGCTTAAAAATACTTAAAATATATATATATCACTAAACAACAAATAATACTATATTTTATTTATAGTTAGAAAATGAGATATGTGTAAATATATTATACTATTCTTGAACCCACTAAACACCTCATTTTTCAATTAGTCATTTTATTCATTACTTATCTATACTATATAATAAAAGAAACCAATGGAGGGACACTTGTCATTATTCTAGACCATCATTAATTATCGATAATTATTATTTAATTTAAATTATTAAATTTAATATATGTTTCAAACATTTAAGAAATTACGGATAAAGTTCCATAAATTTTCTTATTATTTATTTGTATTAATTACCAGGTTGGAAATTATATCTTAATTCCTTAATCATAGATAATTATTATTTAGTTTAAATTATTAAATTTAAATATATGTTTCTCATATTTAATTATAGATATATTTAATTATAAATAATTATATCATAAACAAAATAAATTTAATATAACACTTTTTAAAGATTATTATTAAACGTTGCAAAAAAAATATTATAATAAAAATAAACTTATCAAAGGAAGATAAGATATTTTGATTTTGATAAACTAGATTATACGCACATCATCAAATGATATAACCTAAAATAAATAAAAAGGTTATCAAACGAAGATAAGATATTTTGATTTTGATAAGCTAGATTATACGCCCATCATCAAATGATATAACCTAAAATAAAAAAAATGTACACTAATTAATTACTAGACGTCATAACAACATCATACTAATAAATTTATCCAAAAACAACCATCATCTTTTAAGATGCAACTCACATCAAGATATTTAAATTTTAAAGTTATATTACTTAATAATTACCGATAATTTATACTTGTCTAATTAATTTAAATATTATTTTGTAGCTATAAGTTTATCCAATTGGCTAATTGTTATATGTCTAATCTGGATATTTCAACATTTTCTTAGAATTAATAAATTAAGACCACTATTATTTAAATAAAACTTGGGTTATTAAATGTATGTTCACTTGATTGTTAAAACTCGTGAGAAAGTTGATGATACAGTTTGTCTTCTAATCGATGGTTAAAATGCTTTCGTATTTATAAAGTTGACAAACATCACAAGTTTTGATCATACATGACACAAAATTTTGTTTGGATATCAGAAAAACTTCTTAAAAATATCGTTTTATAATTGTTAAATCTTCGTTATTAACTATTTGATTTTTTTATTTACTTAACCTGTGTAATACACGGGGTTATAACCTAGTTTGTTTAGTAAAATACAAAATATAGATCCAAGTATTTTATTTGTACTAAAAAAATGGATGTTACTATCTCCTCACCTTTATTTAAATCCGTCCTCGAGATTTGTTATGAAAATTTTTCGAAATCTTTGGTTTCGGTATAATCTTAATACTCCTATTTTCCGACTTCTTTGTCCTTTATTAGCATTCCTTGTAATTCTCTTAGGTAACCATTTTACTATTCTTGGTTTTTCAAGGGTTTTTTTTTTTTTTTTAAAACCAGAATACTCTTATAGAGATAATATATAGTTTACTTATTTAATCATAAAAATGGTTGAAGCGTAACTATACAATTATATTGTTCATATCTTGACTCGATTACACCTTATCTCATTCATACAATTATTTCTTAGATTTTTTTAAACAACTTCTTAATATTTTTACTTGTGTCTAATTATAAATTATATGCCAAGGAAATCAGTCATTATTCTTATCTTTTTATTCCTTCGTAATTGTTTGCTCGTTAACTTCGACATCCAATAAAAGTATATCAAAAGTAAAATATTTATAGTTTTGACATGTGCAATACATCGCACACTTCTTCATCGTTCCTAGTAATTTTAGATTGTAAGCTATTGATCTAATACTTTTGAAGCTTCCTCCAGAATCTTGAGGCAAATCTAGTGTTTACACTATAGGGACATAGACTGTCTAGACACAATCTCATTCGTATATTGCTCAACTATATCTCTAAGGAACACATCTTCTTAATGACTAAGAAATGGGCATTCTTTATTAGTCTATCGAATGTATTAGCATCGTCAAGAGTCGATCTTCGTAGTTTTGTCTACTATTATGTGATCTCCTTTTTCACAGTAGTATAAGTGACTACAACTTGTGACGTATAGCCTTTATTTGTAGGCATACTTTGTGATGTCTCTCTTCATGTCAAACTACCAATAATCTTTTAAGGTTCGATATCCTGTTTGTCTACATGTCCAAGCTACACTAGTTTGCTTTATTGTATTATAATTTGGATCCGACTAGATTATCATTTCTTAAAATCCTTTATAAAGCAGTTAATTGTTCTCTACATTAGGTTCTCTTCATCTCGCAATTCAACAAATATTTTGTTGATACCTTTTGGTATTAAATATCTCTAGATGTCCCATTCCTCATACTGATACCTCATCATAATTTATACACCTCATCATAATTTCTAGTGAATATAACTAATAATTTTATTCAAGCCGAGACTTATAGTCACTAGACCAATTACAATGTAAAAATGATTCAACTCTGATCAATTTTATATGTATAAATTCCTCAACTCTAGTAGTGTTATTACTTTCCAAGATGTTCTGCAATACCATACATTACCCTTTGATAATCACATCCTAGCAATTATAACATGTTCACATAATTGTTTTACTACTTTTTTTCTTATATATATATAGGGTAAGGTTCATGCGAGAACCACCTTTATTGTGAGAACCGCGAGAACCAATGTGAACACAAAAGTAACCCACTACATCACCATCCAAAACCTAAAAAAACTTAAAAAAAAACCTAACCCCCCCCCCCCCCCCCCACCCAATCTAAATGCTAATAACTAAACCCCCCAAAAAAACCTAAAAAAATCTAAAAACCACTCAAATTTTTTTTTACATTTTTTAAGAAAAAATCGCTACTTTTCGTTAACAACAACAATTTTTTTTTTGTGACGAAAAGTAGCGATTTTTTTGTAAAAAATGTTAAAAAAAAAATTTGGGTGGTTTTTAGATTTTTTTAGGTATTTTTTGTTGTGTTCACATTAGTTATCGCAATAAAGGATGGTTCCTAACGGATCCATGTCCTATATATATATATATAGAGAGAGAGAGAGAGAGAGTATAATGTACATTACGGCTTAACCTACATTAACCTACGCGACCAAAAACATAACGTGCGTAATTATTTTTTTTACCATCATAACGTTCGTGATTATACTCCCCATGCGTGATTATCACCTCCCATGCGTGATTATCACCAAATAACTGATCCCATGCGTGATTATCACCTCCATGCGTGATTATAGCCCTCATCCGACGGTTACTGTAACACCTCGAAAATTCACGTCCTATAATGTATTTACACGTGTCATAAGCTTGAACGTGTGAAATTATATTTAGAGGGACTAAAGTTGACAAACATGGAAAGTATGTGAATATAAGGGTTCAAAATGTCAACAAGGGATAAATATACTTTACAGTAACCCTACATGATGTTCATAACCTCAACCGAATAAATCATGGATCGTACGAAGCCAATTGTGAAAGAAAGTGAGGAATTACAAACTACAGGGGTTAAATGTGTCAACATGTTTAAAGGTATACCTCTGAGTGACCTTTTAGCGAACCCGAAACTTTGTAATGCTTAATTATACTCACGAGAATGTGTGATAAAAATTTCACAAGGTTTCGTTAAGGTATGAGAAAGTTATGGCAATATTCGTATACGAGGGGTTAAAAACGTCAACGATTTAATTTTTCGCGATTTTTACGCAACCGACGAACGAACACGCAAACATCGACTACCGATCCTAATTTACGTATTTTAGTATTAAAAATTATGATCTACGATGCTTCCATGATGTTCGGGTGCGAAGACGGGCTTCAAAGACGAGTTCGGGCCTTTCAAAAATGCTAGAAACGGGCTTGTGGGCCTTAGGCCCAAGCCCACAAAACCCCCACTATATAAAGGATTTCACCCCAAAATCCATCATTTTCACCTACACTTTCTCTCTGTAACCTTCATAATTCTCTCAACTCTCTCTCTAGATTATCCGGTAACCGGAGCCGGCGAAGATTCCGACGAGTCCGGCGAACGGCCGGCGAAGGCGGCAGACGGCGGCGCCGCCGCATGCGGCTGCGGCAATGGTTTTTCCGGCGACTTTTCCGGCCAAGAGTACACTTTTTCGACTATATCCGACGTTCCGGATCGCCTGGTGAGGTTAGTTTTAGCTAATTCTTAGCGGTTTGAGCTCTATGGCAACTCCGGCGACCTTCCGGTCAACTTCCGGCGAGTCCGTTTTGAACTTTTGACTTTGCAGATGCTTAGATCGGGACTTTAGGAGCATTTCTACACATTTTCAAGAAATTTTATTCTCCGGCGAAATTTCAACTTCTGACATGGTTCTGGCGAGGTTCCGCCCGTCAGTTTTCGACGAAAAATATATTTTTGGGCTCCTAGAGACCCGTAGAGTCCATCGAACCACTTTCGACTCGGGTGAAAAATTTAAGTTCGGGACGCTCTCGGGCTCGGTTCAACATGGTCAACAGGTCAAACGTGGTCAAAACTGGTCAAGGGGAAGTTTTGGGTCATTTTAGTGCCTCGGTTCAGTTTTGGGTTCGGTCAAACCTGGTCAACATCGGTCAAACGTGGTCAACTGCTGGTCAACGCAGTCAACACGAGGCTCGGTAAAAATTTAAACGATGCGAATTTTGTTATATTATGTGGGCATTAAACCCTTAAAAGGGCACCCTCTGATTCCCACACTAACTAGGTCAAATGTCGGGTCAAACTTGTTATTAAAAAGTCAACAGGATACTTAATTTCTAATTTATGCATAATTAGCAATGTAGAACACATACAACCTGTTTGATCATTAATATAACTTGGTAATTAGTGTAAGAACATGTCTAAACATGTTCAACCCGACAATTTACTGTTTAGAACCGGTTCGGAACCGAAAGTCGCAAAGCTTTGACTTTTGCTTTGACTTCAGTTCTGACCCGTTTTGGTATGATTTAGAAATACCTTAGAGCTCTTTTTGGACCAGGTTACATGCTAGTATAATCCTCTGTGATTATACACCATGGTTCATTAGTTAACCAATTAATACGCATGATTCCGTTAATTGCCCAT
>JARYGA010054964.1:0-28550 GCA_030545235.1 Helianthus tuberosus
CTCGAACTCGAATCACGATCGAACCATGATAGATAGTGGAAAATAGATTACGCAAGGTACGAAGTAGTTGGGACTAAAAGTAATTTGACTAGGAAACCCTATCGAATCGCTCGCAATCGGAACCGAATAAATAAACTATTTATGTTTGAAATTGAAGCTAGGAAAGGAGGTCCTAGAAACCAATAAATAAACTATTTATGTTTGAAATCTGAGTTGTCGGAACAAAATATTGCCTAGACTTTATCTGTAATAATTTGTTTACTATTTGAGACATGGTATGGGACATGTTAATTTAAATTGAATGGTAATGATAGTTGTTATGGAAACTTCTGGACAATCTGTTTCGCTCAGTGCCATGCCCCGATGATTCCGCCATCGGTTGGGGTGTGACACCACCGTCTTTTGAACTGCCAAACACCACTCACACACACCACACACCCACCATCCGGGTGGTGGTGAGAGGCGGCCTGCAGCGACCAAACAGAGAGAATGGGCGGGGAGAGAGAAACTCGATGAGAGAGAGAGAAAGAGGTGGCAGAGGAGTTGTACGGCGGCAGTAGCGCCGTGGGGGACGGCCGGCGACGAACCGACGCCGGCGATGGCGGCGGTAATGGTGTTGAAAGAGAGAGAAACAGGGGTGGGTTTCAATCGTCGACATCATCATCTTCGTTTAAACAGGGGAAAGAACGAGATGAATGAGAGATGGGTGCGAGGGTTGGATTTTTCAAGAGAGAGAGAGGATATTTTAAAAATGGAGGATCTGCAACTTATAAATTGAAAAGAAAGAGAGAGGAGAGAGGAGTGAGGAGGATATGACATTTGGGGTAAATGACCGATATACCCTTATTGTTGGCAAGCTCAGATTGGTGGAGACTGGTTCTCATGGTTCTTACAACTGGGGGTGGTTCTCATTTTAACGACTCCATATATATATATATATATATATATATATCTACAAAGACTTAATACTCTTATTTGATGTTAAATCATATTATATTCATTAAATGAGTATAATATTTATCCCATTTAGTTGTAATATATTTATATAGGTTTGATTTCAATTTTTTAACAAAAAAGTTCAAAAACAATTTTGCCGAGGCCAAAGGTTTGGTTTAACGGATAACTGAAAAACCAAACCAAATGGCCACCAATAACGAAACCGATTGGTTCTAAATCCTCTTAACCATAATTATGGTTTCAATGGCGATGGAGACTCAAAACCAAACAAACAAAAAATTTTGTGTTTCTCGCCGCATCGTGCAGACACGTCACTAGTATACATATATACACACACACACACCCACACACAATTTTATATATATTTTACAAATGTATTAACCTGATTGGATTAGTAAATATAGTTTTTTAAATACTTCAAAGATTTTAACTAGTTTTGCCCGAAATTTGATCGATTTTTACCACCTTTGACAGATTACCGATTTCTACCACCTTTGACAGATTACCGATTTTATGTCCGACCCGATGAAATTTAAATGGTAAGCTATCGATTACCAATCAATCCTGATTTTACAAACCGCATGCACTTAAGCTATATTGCTTATGCCATGGACTTCTCAAAAGCAACATATACTACCACTATTATCTATCAGAACATGATAATCAAGAACAACAAATTTTTTGAATCAATAACTACAACTTCAACCAAGTTTAATACAAGAAAGAATATGAATCTTAACTAAACAACAAACAGGGATAGCAACTCAGATCATCAACATGATGATCGTATTCTTAGATCTCATAATACATTCTAACAAATTTATGAATCTACAATAAGAAACTTAGAACCCTAGATTAGTGTACAGAGAAAACGAAGAGAAATAAGAGCTGCAAGAACACAAAATATCTTGAACCCTCTCTTTTATATATCCACAAGATCGCCTCTCATTAGAACCCGGGTGTGTGGGGCAATTTTGTGACACCCCACCCAATAAGGATACTTTATAACATAATTGATACAGAAAGTGCTTATCTTATTGATGATAAACGTATTGTACAAATATTGGAAACTCAAATTACAACATCTAATCAGACTAAGTCTAGCCTGATGCAATAACATTTCCACCAGATCACACTGATCCGGGATATACATTTCCACCAGACTATCACAAGTCTTTGACTATGAGCAGCGATCATCCCTTATCACCTGTGACACATGCTTAAAAAGACACGTTAGCTATTGCTGGTGAGTTCATGAATATACAAGAGTTATAAATCACATTATTACATCATGACTTTGTACTAGCACATATCATCGTAACCCAACGTCACCACGTGACATACACCACCGGTGTAGCACCTGACAAATCCGGCCGCAACGACACATATAAGGGACCACAAATATCATGTGTATGTGTACATAGGTTATAAACATGTGCACAACAATCATGCCATATTATTACAGTTTAGGACAAGTATGTTTATGTATTGAAAGCATTCATAAAACTCACATGTGTTACAATTGCTAGCAGAATCAGCTAACAATTGCTAATACAATCATATAACAGTTTTTAACATAATCAAACAATATCTCTAGGTCCTGATACAACATAAGCAATCCTAGGTTAGGTTATCATACATCTAACTAGTTATTTTAATGGTTGGATATTGGTTAACACTGCCTTGTTTAAGCATGGTTGATTAGTTCATGCCTAACTAAGTCTAGGCTATCCAATACCTGTCTCTGACAATATCCCTAATACCTAAAAATAATAACACTAACACTACTACTAATAATAACTGTAATTTTAACTAGTAATAATAAACAATAAATAACTAAACATAAGCTTAAACGAAAACTTACCTTAAAACTATATACGACAAGTTAATGTAGAGACTCCCTACTCGTGCTCCTACTCGCTTCAAAAATGACTACTAGAAACACCCAAAAAGGGTATTACGTACTTGTAATTCTCTATACTAGAGCGTTCTCGTTAAAAGAAAACTAATACTTCCGATGGTCACATGTGACTTCTATTTATAGAGAATGGAAGTTGCTTAAGGTTTTTTACTTTGTCGATGTGGGACTTAAGCATACAAAGACACACACCTCAATCTTTCTAAGTGATTCGATGTGGGACGTAGTTGTACGTATTTAGTTTTAATATTATTATATATTATAATGGTGGGGTTCGGCTACAAAGTCCATTTTTCCTACAAAGTGTACAAAGTCATAAAACACAACAATTTCAGCCATAAAACACACTCAAAACCCACAAATAACAGAGTGCAGATTACTAAAACACAATATTCAAACCCTAACAGTCCATAAAAACTTCAAACACACTATCGTAGAACAATGAATATAAAACACAACATGATAATCAAACATAAATCACAGTAATGTTAGTCAATCGAAAATCGAAGCCTTATCATCCAAAACACAAAACAAAACCCACAAATATGACATTTTAGTAATCTTCACCTTATTATTTGTGGGTTTTGTGTGTGTTTTATGGCTGAAATTGTGGAGTATTATGACTTTGTACACTTTGTAGGAAAAATGGACTTTGTAGCCAACTCTCACCCTATATTATAATATTACAATTAATTCAGCTGCTTAACTCGTTTTTCTTTTATAACTTTTAAAATATAATGTTTTATAAAATTACGAATATACTATTAAGATGAAATTATTTTTCTCTGCGTTTTGACCTAAGGTGCATTATAAATGGAGTAGAGTCTAATATAAATATTATTAAAAGGTCTGCTATAATAGTCAAGGCTCATCTAGATATTTCACATTTTACATAATGTAACACCCCAAAAACTCGAATTTTTAAAGTCACTAGTATGTGTCCATGTGTTATAGCATTAAATAAATTAACCAAGCCATTTAACCTAGTTAAATAATTTGTCAAACAAGTGAGGAATGAATGTTGTGACAATTGCTATCAAGTAATCAAACTAGGGGGATAAATTGGAGATTTGGGTTAAGGTTTATACTAGATAGAAGGTTCGGGAGTTTAGTGTGTGTTTTGGTGTGTGTGTTTATGTATATGTGTGTGTGTGTGTCGACACATACACATGGAGAAGAACATGGGGAGTTCTCCCAATTACTCAAAATCCAGAAATTTATGATGGAATTGAGCTCAAACACATGCATGGTTGAAGATTTCTAATCATCCAAGGATGTAAAACATGTGGTAAGTTGTAGGTTATGATTTGATGATTTTGCAAGAAATGGGTATGCGGTCAATCTTTGAATTTATGAAATTAAGCATGAAGATGTGTTAGAAGCACCAAATAAAACTTGGATTATGAAAGATTTCAAGTAAATTGATGTTTTGACATGAAACCCATGTGATGATGATGAAGGTGCCGACATGGGTGTATCACCCATGTCTAGTTCTTGTGCGAATTTGAAGTATTATGTAGTATGTCATGGATACTTGTTAGCTAGGATGAGTATGGTATGGAATTTATTTGATGTTTACTTATGTTGATGAATGAAAGTGACAAGTAGGAATAAAAGCATGAAATACTTGTACATTATGCTTAGAAAGTAGTACACACATCAAGTGTTTGATGAAATGTCTAGGTGAAGTTTGAAGGTGAGATTGTAGGTGTCACACCCCGACGTTTCCACGTATTACCGGTGGGCCAGGTGAGGAGTATCGTGACGTAGTTGATATCATCATAGTCAATTAACATAATTATAGCACAACTGAAGTCTTGGAATATAAAATATTATTACAAACTCAAATGTCTGGAAATATCAAAGTATTTATTATAGACGAGCCTGTAATATCAAATCCACAGGTGGATCTTTACAGAATGTATAAAATGAAGTTTAGCAGACTTTAAGGCATTTTTAAGGATTTGCAAGATCCTTTATTTCGACACCGAGCAGCTCCCAGCCTATTATGTGTAGTACCTGTCACTTAGTCTTTTGAAAATACGTCAGTTCTCAGTGGTAAATACAATTAACTGACTCTTTTGAAAAGAGTTTATGAAATTGATTTAAGTGCATAAGGCACAAACCTTTTATAACTTGGGACAATTTTTAATAAAATCTTGTATACAGATTTACATGTTTGTCATACATATGGGATCGGAATAGTAGCCGAAACATGATTAATCGACACACCACTTATAAAACCCACTGAGGAGTTATCCCCAACATGTGGGTATTTAGCATTTGCATCTGTCAGGTGTATGCCGACACCCCGTGCATAAGTCGTGGCCATTTTCAAATGAAATGAGCCGAGGATATCCAGGACACGGTCGTATTAACCCCCAATCTTTATGTTATCAACAAAACAGATTAAAATGGGTTATGTAATTTATTAATCACAATCCGATTAATGATTCCATACCCGACCAAGCGGTATTATTATTATACCGCATCCCAAGCCCGTATAAGGGAAAATAAGTTAAAAGTATTTACCTGAGCTAATATCTGATTCACCGCAAAATAACTCAGTCGTATCCAATCTATCTAAATGCAGGTAGCTTTTACCAGGTGACTCTAGTCTGGAGTGATGGTAATATATAACCAATTCAGAATGCTAACGGTCTTATTTAAGTCGTAGACTTAGACCGACTAGCTTAAAGTATCTAAAGCGGTATGATACGCTAGATTAAGCGATGACCAGAATAGAATGTTATTTAGACCCAACAAGTATGAAGACTTGTATAATATGGGTAAACTAAGTACATTCTGGATTTTGAAGCAAAAACGATAAGGTTAAACCCGTTTCGGCAAACTTACGTAAACTAGTTACAGAAACCGATCCGAACGCGTAAATGCATAACGGGCAACCAAATGAACCATATACAAGTCCCTTATGTTATTATGCCTAAAATATGTTAATACATCACTAGGATGTTAACATATATGCCCAAAAAGTATTTAAGACCAAATTAAGTCTCTTAAGGGTATTTTGGTCATTTTAATGTTTATAAAAGAGGTTTTAAAGTAAACTGATATTCTGGTCTAAAACATTCAGTAAAAATATTTATTTTATGATGTTAAAATAGTAGGATATCATTCATATGTGTAATTTACCATTTATGGCCAAACTATGCCCCAAAAGGGTATTTTGGTCATTTCACATATGATTTTAAGGACATAATTGTAAGTCTGAGTTCATGACTTATACCTACTGTAAAATTTTAAAATTTATTTATAAATTCAGTAGGTAACAAGTCTTAGGTGTTAAATATGGTTTTAAACCACACTATGCACCTAATTAGGGTAAAAGTCGATAATTGACGATATTTAAGATGTTTATGTGATTCTGAGATTTTGAACAGCCTTGAATGTTTGAAATATTTTATTTTTCATATAAAATCAGTAGGAAAAGGTTTGGCATATATGTAAATCACATTTTATTAGTCAAAAGGGCATTATCGTCAATTAAAGAATTTATACAAGAACTCTATGTTATGGTCAGTATCAAATCTGACCCAACATTCCAAAAATTCCTAAAAATGATATCTTAACAGTAGGTAATGAGTTTTGGTTCAAAATCCATGTTTAAACATGTATTATGCATAATAGCGTAATTTAATTAATAAAAAGTTATAATTTACAATATCATGCATAACATTGTTTTGAGACCAGAGAATCATGTCAAATTAATTTACACATGCTTATATATCAGTACTTAACCTATTTGAATGTTCACATATGCAAAAATCTCATTTTTAGATCAAAAGAGGAAAATGGGCATTTATAAGCATAACAACAGAAACTAACATATAATTCAGAATATTAATGACCAGGTAATATAACCTCAGAGGGTAATACTACAACATAATATGGTCCTAATGGAAGCTTAAAACATAAAGGATCTAAGCTTAGTCGGGTCAGAACTGAAAGTCAAAGCAAAAGTCAAGCTTTTGCGACTTTCGGTTGCGAACCGACCCTAAACTCAGAATTGTCGGGTTGAACATGCTTAGACATGTTCTAATAATATTCACCAAGTTATTTAAGTGATAAAAATGGTTCATAACTTCTACATTATCAGTTTTAATTATTTTATGAAAATCTGACTAGTTTGACTTTTTGACTACTTACTTTGACCCGACAATTAACTAAGTAAACGTGATAATTAGGAGGTGCCCTTTTGAGGGTTCAACACCTACCTAATTACGATCACGTAGCCATGTTCGTTGCGAACAATGGCTTGACCGTTTACGGTCTAATTAAAAGTCAAAGCGTTTATCATAAGCGCTTGACTTTTCGGCTTTAAAAGCCAAAACAAAATAACTAGCCATGAAAGAACACTTACAATACTCTATGGCTGAAAGATAAGACTTATTGAACTCAGGTAGGTGGCTCCTTAAGTAGGAAATCCACCACTTAGAGTCCAAAAGTGAGAATGGGCAATGAACAAGTGAAAGGGTGTGGGTATTTATAGTTTTGGAGAGTTTACAAGATCATTCCAAGTGTTTGTGTGATCACCAAGCAATAAATCTTGGCCCTACAAGTGTCTAAGGACAGCTAACATGCTTGGAGAAGTGTTAACTTGGTGCCCACATCAAGAAATTGCAAGAAAGGTCCCTGAATTTCAAGCTGCAAGTCAAAAACCAACATTTTGTCCAATTGAGGCCATCGCCGCGCGCGACGGCAACAGTGGGGTTGTGGCGCGACGCCACCACACCAAACTTCAGCAAAGAAGTTTTAAACTTGTCACTTTCAGTCCCTGTACCTTCTAATGTAATGTATCTTTCATTTTAGGCACTTTTAACCCTTCTAGTTAGTTTGTAGATGATCTTGAGAGTATTACCAAACACCGTTAGGTCCGGTTTTGTTAAATGATCACCGAAAACACTAATTTCGTCTCGTTGATGCTTTTAACCCTTATTCTTGGGAATTTGCGTAAATAACACATAACGATATCGAAACCTCGTGAAATTGTTATCACTTATTCTTGAGAGTATAATCGAACATTACGAAGCCCCGGGTTCGTTAAAAGGTCACTATATGGTGTAGTTTTGCTAGTTGACGTTTTTAGTCCTTTTAACGCACAAAGGGGTGCGTAATATCATTTTACGACATGAAAGCCTTCCTTGGTCCATAATAAGCATTCCCAAGCGTATGTTTGCATATCTTAATGCTTCGGGTTCGTTAAAAGGTCATCCAGAGGTATAATTAAACATGTTGACGCTTTTAACTCCTCTAACTCGCAAACTTGCGCGTAACTTCACTTATTGGCATAAAAGCCTTGAATGGCCAATATTAGGCATTCCCGAGAATATGATCAAACATTATGAAGCTCTCGGCTTGTTAAAAGGTCACTCAGAGGTAAGAATTAACATGTTGACACTTTTAACCCTTCGACGAGCAAACTTTCACATAATTACGCAAACGGATCCTCTCGTCCAACAAGTGGCTCATTTGAGAATACGGACACCGTATAAGGTCACTCAGAGGATTAGTTTAAGCATGTTGACACTTTTAGTCCTTCTAAAATCAAGGTTTTTGATGAAATTAGTCCCTCATAGTCAACGTTTGACTTTATTAGGGTTCATTACGCGTGTCAACACATCATTGGACACGATTTTACGAGGTATTACATCCTCATCCCCTTAAAAGAAATCTCAACCCCGAGATTTACCGAAACAAGTGAGGGTACTTTTGTCGCATAGTGGACTCAACTTCCCATGTATATTCAGGGCCTCTACAGGTATCCCAAATAACTTTTACAATTTGTACATACTTCCTTCGGAGCTTTTTAACCTATCGATCCTTGATCGATATAGGTCTTTATACAAACCTTAGGCTTTCATTAATATGTACGTCTTTATGAGACATTGCTAGCGATTTATCAGCTAGACATTAAGTTACAGATGTGGAACACATTGTGAATTCCACTAAGCTCCTCAGGCAAGTTTAGCTTATAAGCTATACTGCCGACACATTCGATGACCTCGAATGGCCCTAAATATCCAGATCTCGACTTGCCCTTTATACCGAAACGTATGGTACCCTTCCATGTTGGTATTTTCAATAGAGTCTTGTTCCCTACTTGGAACTTTAAGAGATCTGCGCCTTTCTTTCGCATCGCTCTTTTGTCGATTACTGGCAGCTTTTAGACGATTACGGATTCATAATATCTTATCCGTCATCTTTTAGGAGAGTCTCAGATTCTGAAAATTGGGATTTCCCAACTTCTGCCCAACAAACGGCCGTTGACACTTTCTCCCATACAAGGTCTCTAATGGAGCAGCCTTGATGCTTATATAATGCTATTGGTTATAGGAGAACTTAATTAGGGTGAGATACTCATTCCAACTATTACCCGAATCAAGCTTAAGGAATTAACTACCCACATGGTTAGTCGAACAAATCGACGATCCTGGGCAACTAATAACGATTCTTAATCGTTTCCTAGTTAGGTTGCAGTAATCAATGCACAAGCGTATTGCATTGTGCTTTCCTTTATCAACAATAATCGGAGCTCCTAAGACGATGAGCTAGGCTGTACAAGCGTTTCTCGATAACTCATCTGATTGGCTCCCAGTTCTACCATTTCCGTTGGTGCTAACCGATATAGAGCTTCTGTAACAGATACGGCTCCTAATAGGATGTCAATCCTAACTCCACTTTGCCTCTCTGAAGGTAAACAAGGTTATTCGTCACTTGTGCCATGCAAATGACACATCTGTTTTACGAGTGCATGGATGCCTTAAGTAGAGATGCCTACCTAGGCATTTCTATAATGGATATCTTCTTTGAATACCACTAGCTGACTTTAGTACAATATGACCATTGGAATATCTTAGTGGTTCCATGCATTAAACCTCCATACTGATCAGGCATGGACGCAATCTATGGGACACACTGGGATACGCCAATCCTCATATAGCGCTTTTATCAAACATAGTTGGCACTCACAGTTGATAGAAATCAATGAGAAAATAATTAGAATAACATATATTGTCGTAATCTATTCGAAGAAAGAGTACTCTCAGATTTTTCAGAAGGATCATTGACGAGAAATAGAATAAATGGTTTCTATAGATTCATTGGTAAGTTCTACCTTATACTTAATATCTGGAGTTCTTGTGAGTATCATCAAAAGTTTGCTAAGCTTATGGTCTATGAAAGGCTTATTATTGCCTGTATTAAAAACAGGACACTTAGCAGAAATTATCATTGATAAATGATAAGGAATGTACCTGATGATATTATTAATATGTACTGCCTCTGGCATTCATCAGGTAGTTCAGGCATTTCCCTTCTTAGCCTCTCCAGGCTTAGCTGCACCTTCTTTGGCAGCTTTATGGCATCTAGTTCTAATGTGGCCTTTCTCACCACAGTAGTAACAGACTGCATTCTTTATGTCCCTACATCTATGGGACTGATGACTAGTTCCTTTGCAGATGCCACACTGCTTTGGTCTTTGTTCCATTCGACACCGTCCCCAGTGTCTTTTATAGAAGGATTTGAATACAGGTTTCTTATTGGGCTTTTGTTGATTCTTATTGAGCCCTAACTTGCTCTTTTTCTTAGATTTCTGAGAGTTATCCTCCTTTTTTGGTTCATCCTTCACATTCGAAGTGTGAACAAAGCTCTTTTCATGAGCAATGGAATGTGGTTTTGAATGATATTTGGAGCGAGTAGCACTCGGCTCTTTGAACTGTTTCATGACCTTTTCCATGGCCTTTCATACAGCTGCGTCAATCACAGCTTGGAGATCAACTCCATTAATATTGAGGTTTATGTTTGTAGCATCATTAGCTTTTGTCGCATCATTATTATCGCGACTGTTGTCTACCTCATCCGAGTTTGCCATACTCGAAGCTTGGTACTAACCACCAATTTAAACAATTGTTAGTCATCATCCTGACGACCTGACATAGATTAGCCACGGCATCAATAAACCGTATAGGCTATTATGTTCCGAACATTCCTAATGAATGTTATTTGAAGGAATATTAGTTTCCTTTAGCCTAGGTCACAAGAGAACCATCAATGGCATTTAAGGTTTGGACCGAGTCCATTACCTGTTTGACAAGGGATCACAATGTCACATCTGTCTTTTTCATATAGACGATTATGAATAGCTCGAAAGCTAGCCTTAAAGGACTTCTAATATACATGGTACAGAGGCCCGTCACTAGGGACATAAATAATATGGCATAGAGCCTAGTCATGAAGGACATAAATGATTATACGGCACGAAGGCCTTGTCGCAAAGGACATTTAGATATGGCACAAAAGGCCTGTCACAGAGGACATTATAAAAATATGGCACAAAAGGCCTGTCACAAGGATGTTAACATTTAGTATGTTAACTTGTCACGAACGACAAATTATAGCACATTGGCTTGTCATGAATGACTTCAAAATATAACTAGTTGGTTTGTCACAAGGGACATTAATTTATAAGCCGCAATCTTATTAGATTAGGGGCTTTAAGATTTGAACATAGTTCTTCACCTTTGGACAGGGAGTCATAGACTACAACTGTCATCGTCTTGAAAGACGATTCATTTTGGCATAAAGGTAAACCAATTGACATTACTAATGGATGTTTATATATAATCATCGTATTTGATGATATTAGTCATGATCACATTGACCATATAGACTGCGAAACTTGGGCATAGCTTTCCACTTTAGACAGGGAGCCATAATGGTCACAACTGTCATTGTCTCAAATGGACGATATAATGTAGCCCGTAGGCGAGACATTACTAGGAATGTCTAGTATGATTAAGATGTTGATGAGATTAGTCATGATCATATGGATCATATAGACTATTAGGTTTGGGTATAACCCACCACTTAGAACAGGGGATCACAAAGACCACCACTATCTTTGTCTTATCGACAATAGATTAAGTATAGCCAGTAGGCATTTCATCACTAGGGATGTTAATATTATGATCATCATACTGATGATATTAGTCAGGATTGCAATGATCATATAGACTATGAGATTTGAGCATAGCTCACCCCCTTGGGTAAAGAATCATAAAAGATTACAATTGTCTTGTCACAATTGGACAATATAATATAGCCCGTAGGCAAACATCTCCAAGGATGTTATGTATGATCATCATATTAGATGATATTAGTCACAATTATATTTATCGTATAGACTATGATGCTTGGATATAGTCCAGCATCTTTAAACAGGGGGTCATAGACCACAACTGTCATTGTCTTATTAGACAACAAGTATAGGCCGTAGGCACTTCATCACTAATGGATGTTTATAATATGATCGTGACACTGACGATACTTGCCATGATCTACTTTGATCATATAGGCTTTAAGGCTTGGACGTCATCCAATACCTTGACGGCTGGTGTGGTTTCTCAAGCCACACTGCCAGGAGTGTTAACATGTTCTTGGATGTTAACAAAGATTAATTGTCTTAAGAGGGTTTTACCATCATAGCCATGTTCATAGACATATAGGTTAGGTTATACCATTAAGAGGATTTTTTGAAATTTTTAGCTGATCGATAAAGTTCGAGTAAATTCGGAACTATCGATTGATAAAGGACGAAATGAATACCTATATAAGATTTTCAAAATTTTCCATAAATCATTAGGAATGTACAATAGTGCCTATATCAGGACTTTTAGTAATTCATTTGTCCACACAGGGACTTTAAAGCAGCTCTAGTCCACGCAGGGACTAAAAGGAAATATAAGTCCATATAGGGACTATAAGATATGTCCGCTTTGGGATTATTATGATATAACATGTCCACGAAGGGACGTTCATAAACAATTGTCCTCGCAGGGACTTTATGTCGAAAGATACATCCTCATTGGGACTTATTAATGAAATAATATGTCCATGAAAGGACTGTAATGGAGTACAGTGTCCATGAAAGGACTATATTGAAATACCAAGTCCACAAAGGGACTATTTTAAAATAGTGTATCCACAAAGGGATTTTAACGAAATCACACGTCCATGAAAGGACTGTATTGAAATAGCATGCCCACTGAGGGACTTTATTGAAATATAATATGTCCACGAAGGGACTATATAGAAAATGCCCATACAGGGTCTTAAGTTGAAAGGTATGTCAACACAGGGACTATATAGAAGATATAGGTCCTTATAGGGACTTAAAGGGTAATGAATATTATGGAAGTAGGATTCTCTAATGCTTTCCTTGCTTCATTTCAATTGCTTCTCTTCTTTGTTTACCATATACGGTAGGAACACCGAAGATCTCGGTGAATAAAGTAAGTATTCCAATCGTGATCCGTTATAGAAGTAGAATTCAAGAATTCCATGGTTAAAGAATGATACGGATCACGGATTAGGTTTTGATTGATACAATCCAAATCGGGAATTTCAAAACTTGGAGGTAAGAAATAGGGATCATTAGGATCCACTGGTATTATTTTCTATACGGGAGTCTCAGGGACCACCTGGTATGGACTCCACTGGCACAGACTTCAAAATTTTGAGCCTCAGGGACGTACGGTATGGACTTGGAAGTCTGATTGCAAGTTTCAATAGGTTTGGTTTTGGGAATGAATCCATAAAGGTCTTCCTCCAAACCGGTCGCACGCCTATCCTAGCCATGATACGAAGCTTAACATTACTTGGCTTCGGATGAGGAGAATCTCAATCTATGGCTTCTCTGCTTGGCGACATATTCAAAATACATAAAATCGAAAACAATGTTTACTTAATAGGGATGAGAGCATTCCTATGTTAAGTCTAGACTCAGGAGGTCTAAGGAATATGTTACTGTGTCATTGAGATTAAACACAAAAGACTAGTGTTTAATTCACTCAATGTTGGCTCTGATACCAACATGTCACACCCCGATATTTCCACGTATTACCGGTAGTCCCGGTGGGGAGTATCGTGACGTAGTTGATATCATCATAGTCAATTAACACAATTATAGCACAGCGGAAGTCTTGGAATATAAAATATTATTACAAACTCAAATGTCTGAAAATATCAAAGTATTTATTATAGACGAGCCTGTAATATCAAATCCACAGGTGGATCTTTACAGAATATATAAAATGAAGTTTAGCAGACTTTAAGGCATCTTTAAGGATTTGCAAGATCCTTTTTTCGACACCGAGCAGCTCCCAGCCTATTATGTGTAGTACCTATCACTTAGTCTTTTGAAAATACGTTAGTTTTCACTGGTAAATACAATTAACTGACTCTTTTGAAAAGAGTTTATGAAAATTTATTTAAGCGCACAAGGCACAAACCTTTTATAAATTGTGACAATTTTTAATAAAATCTTGTATACAGATTTACATGTTTGTCATACATATGGGCTCGGTATAGAAGCCGAAACATGATTAATCGACACACCACTTATAAAACCCACAGAGGACTTATCCCCAACATGTGGGTATTTAGCATTTGCATCTGTCAGGTGTATGCCTACACCCCGTGCATAGGTCGTGGCCATTTTCAAATGAAATGAGCTAGGATATCCAGGACACGGTCGTATTAACCCCCAATGTTTATGTTATCAAACAAAACAGATTAAAACGGGTTATGTAATTTATTAATCACAATCCTATTAAATGATTCCATACCCGACCAAGCGGTATTATTATTATACAGTATCCCAAGCCCGTATAAGGGAAAATAAGTTAAAAGTATTTACCTGAGCTAATATCTGATTCACAGCAAAATAACTCAGTCGTATCCAATCTATCTAAATGCAGGTAGCTTTTACCGGGTGGCTCCAGTCTGGAGGGATGGTAATATATAACCAATTCAGAATGTTAACGGTCTTATTTAAGTCGTAGACTTAGACCGACTAGCTTAAAGTATCTAAAGCGGTACGATAAGCTAGATTAAGCGATGACTGGAATAGAATGTTATTTAGACCCAACAAGTATGAAGACTTGTATAATATGGGTAAACTAAGTACATTCTGGATTTTGAAGCAAAAACGATAAGGTTAAACCCGTTTCGGCAAACTTACGTAAACTAGTTACATAAACCGATCCGAACGCGTAAATGCATAACGGGCAACCAAATGAACCATATACAAGTCCCTTATGTTATTATGCTTAAAATATGTTAATACATTAGTAGGATGTTAACATATATGCCCAAAAAGTATTTAAGACCAAATTAAGTCCCGTAAGGGCATTTTGGTCATTTTAATATTTATAAAAGAGGTTTTAAAGTAAACTGATATTCTGGTCTAAAACATTCATTAAAAATATTTATTTTATGATGTTAAAATAGTAGGATATCATTCATATGTGTAATTTACCTTTTATGGCCAAACTATGCCCCGAAAGGTTATTTTGGTCATTTCACATATGATTTTAAGGACATAATTGTAAGTCTGAGTTCATGACTTATACCTACTGTAAAATTTTAAAATTTATTTATAAATTCAGTAGGTAACAAGTCTTAGGTGTTAAATATGGTTTTAAACCACACTATGCACCTAATTAGCGTAAAAGTCGATAATTGACGATATTTAAGATGTTTATGTGATTCTGAGATTTTGAACAGCCTTGAATGTTTAAAATATTTTATTTTTCATATAAAATCAGTAGGAAAAGGTTTGGCATGCTAATCATATGTAAATCACATTTTATTAGTCAAAAGGGCATTATCGTCAATTAAAGAATTTATACAAGAACTCTATGTTATGGTCAATATCAAATCTGACCCAACATTCCAAAAATTCCTAAAAATGATATCTTAACAGTAGGTAATGAGTTTTGGTTCAAAATCCATGTTTAAACATGTATTATGCATAATAGCGTAATTTAATTAATAAAAAGTTCTAATTTACGATATCATACATAACATTGTTTGAGACCAGAGAATCATGTCAAATTAATTTAGACATGATTATATATCAGTACTTAACCTATTTGAATGTTCATATATGTAAAAATCTCATTTTTAGATCAAAAGGGCAAAATGGGCATTTATAAGCATAACAACGGAAACTATCATATAATTCAGAATATTAATAACCAGGTAATATAACCTCAGAGGGTTATACTACAACATAATATGGTCCTAATGGAAGCTTAAAACATAAAGGATCTAAGCTTAGTCGGGTCAGAACTGAAAGTCAAAGCAAAAGTCAAGCTTTTGCGACTTTCGGTTGCGAACCGACCCTAAACTCAGAATTGTCGGGTTAAACATGCTTAGACATGTTCTAATAATATTCACCAAGTTATTTAAGTGATAAACATGGTTCATAACTTCTACATTATCATTTTTAATTATTTTATGAAAATCTGACTAGTTTGACTTTTTGACTAGTTACTTTGACCCGACAATTAACTAAGTAAATGTGATAATTAGGAGGTGCCCTTTTGAGGGTTCAACACCTACCTAATTACGATCACGTAGCCATGTTCGTTGCGAACAATGTCTTGACCGTTTACGGTCTAACTAAAAGTCAAAGCGTTTATCATAAACGCTTGACTTTTCGGCATTAAAAGCCAAAACAAAATAACTAGCCATGAAAGAACACTTACAAGGCTCTATGGCTAAAAGATAAGACTTATTGAACTCAGGTACGTGGCTCCTTAAGCTGGAAATCCTCCACTTAGAGTCCAAAAGTGAGAATGAGCAATGAACAAGAGAAAGGGTGTGGGTATTTATAGTTGTGGAGAGTTTACAAGATCATTCTAAGTGTTTGTGTGATCACCAAGCAATAAATCTTGGCCCTACAAGTGTCTAAGGACAGCTAACATGCTTGGAGAAGTGTTAACTTGGTGCCCACATCAAGAAATTGCAAGAAAGGTCCCTGAATTTCAAGTTGCAGGTCAAAAACCAACATTCTGTCCAAATGAGGCCGTCACCGTGCGTGACGGCAACAGTGGGGTGGGGGGCTGTGGCGCGACGCCACCACACCAAACTTCAGCAAACAAGTTTTAAACTTGTCACTTTCAGTCCCTGTACCTTCTAATGCAATGTATCTTTCATTTTAGGCACTTTTAACCCTTCTAGTTAGTTTGTAGATGATCTTGAGAGTATAAGCAAATACCGTTAGGTCCGGTTTCGTTAAACGATCACCGAAAACACTAGTTTCGTCTCGTTGACGCTTTTAACCCTTATTCTTGGGAATTTGCGTAAATAACACATAACGATATCGAAACCTCGTGAAATTGTTATCACTTATTCTTGAGAGTATAATCGAACATTACGAAGCCTCGGGTTCATTAAAAGGTCACTATATGGTGTAGTTTTGCTAGTTGATGTTTTTAGTCCTTTTAACGCACAAAGGTGTGCGTAATATCGTTTAACGACATGAAAGCCTTCCTTGGTCCATAATAAGCATTCCCGAGCGTATGTTTGCATATCTTAATGCTTCGGGTTCATTAAAAGGTCATCCAGAGGTATAATTAAACATGTTGACGCTTTTAACTCCTCTAACTCGCAAACTTGCGCGTAACTTCACTTATTGGCATAAAAGCCTTGAATGGCCAATATTAGGCATTCCCGAGAATATGATCAAACATTATGAAGCTCTCGGCTTGTTAAAAGGTCACTCAGAGGTAAGAATTAACATGTTGACACTTTTAACCCTTCGACGTGCAAACTTTCACATAATTACGCAAACGGCTCCTCTCGTCCAACAAGTGGCTCATTTGAGAATACGGACACCGTATAAGGTCACTCAAAGGCTTAGTTTAAGCATGTTGACACTTTCAGTCCTTCTAAAATCAAGGTTTTTGATTTTTGAAGAAATTAGTCCCTCATAGTCAACGTTTGACTTTATTAGGGTTCATTACAAGTGTCAACACATCATTTGACACGATTTTACGAGGTGTTACAGTAGGCAAGAACATGGTAAATAGGTATAGAATGTGTGATAATTATTTAATTGTTAGTAAACTTACATGAGGAAGGTGTGTTTGAATTAATCCATATGAAGGTTTTGTTTGATTTTAAGATTTGGTAGAAGTGTGCACTAGTGGCTTGCACTATATGCTTGAATGGTTGTGCACACCATGGGTCGGACTAGTTGCTTATTGGTATTTTAGAATTGGATGTGTATTAAATGTATAGCTTGTGGACTTACTAGTAAAGGATGATGTTGAGATTATGTTAAATTGCTAACCTTGAAGATGGTTGTCAATTGCAGGATCATGAAAACATTAGTATGTGTTGAATTGATTATACATGTGTATGTATGCAATTAATTGATCATGTGGGTGTATGTGCCCTACAACACGAGTATGAAGTTCAATTTTTATCATTAGTATTGTTGACTATATTAAAATAGGTACATGTTCATAAGTTGAAAGTGTGTAAGTAGGATAGTTGAGTTTCTGAAAGTCAACAATGTATGAATAACATAATTTGGCTTTTGGCTGCAATTTTAAGAGTAGAGAAATCATGTAATAAAAGTTAGATCGTTATTGTATTGTACTTGATGATGAATGTAATCGTGTGAGTTTGGAATGATATGATTGTTTAAGTAAGTCTTATGCGTGTTGGTAATTAACTAATGAAGTCAAAGCAACCTTTGGGTTGGAAATAAATGTTAGTGTGAATGAACTTACATACTAACAATGCTGTGGGTATGATGGCATGAAAGGATATGAAATTACATTAGTATGGACTTGAGCATAAGGATAACGGGTCAAGAGGAGGCAATGAAGCAAGCACGAACACGAATGCTTATAGTAAGTGATATCGAACTTAATTTCTTATTATGTAATGAAGTCTTGAAAGTAAGGAGATTGGGAATCATAAAAAGGGTGGCAAGTAATGGTAGGATCAAGGTAAGTGAGGTCCTATTGGACCATATGTAGTTTAGTAATGATTGAAAAGCAAAGTGCATACTTCAGTAAAATGTGCACCAGTTCTGCAAGAGTGCACACTCCAATAAAGTGTGGACTATTTCAGTAAGAAGTGCACATTACAGCAAAGTGCACACTTTAATATAGTGCACGTATTAGCGAAGTGCACAATTCAGTAAAGTGCACATTACAGCAAAGTGCACACGTCAGTAAAGAGTGCACTAGTTCAATAAAGTGCACACTTCAGTAAAGTGTGCGCTAGTTCAATAAAGTGTGCACTAGTTCAGTTCTTCAGTAAGAAGTGCACATTACAGCAGAGTGTATACTTCAGTAAAGTGTGCACTAGCTTAGTAAAGTGCATACTTCAGTAAAGTCCATGTATTAGCGAAGTGCACACTTTAGTAAAGTGCACACTTCGGTAAAATGTTGGTAGGAGGAAACAACAGAAGAGCATGATTAAGAATGAATATGTGCGTAGGTTTGTATGTGCGGGGTTCTATGTTTGGATGTTGTGGCTTGGATTTGTATCTTGCATGTGCTAGATTGTAAGATGTAGGTAAAAATTGGATAGAACACTATGTATGCACATACTGGAATTTATAATATATGAATGAATGGGACTTGTGCATATGTGTATGTGGCTTATAATACGTACAAGTATTAACGGTACTAATCATGTTACTTTTGAGAATGGAATGAAGGTGCATGGAAGTTATTGTTGGCTTTTGAAGGTTCGTTGCCGGGGTGAAAGAATTGAATTCAGAAGGATAACCGAATGGATTATTACACGTTGGAAGAATGCGTCATGTCATTAAAATTATATATGTTTTAAATTATGCATGTTGTCACTGATTACTAATGATGTGGATGTGTATGATGATTGTAGGTTACATGGATCATCATCATCGTGAGGTGCAAGCGATTGAAGATCGAGCCCAAACATGGATTGTACGGTAGTATGGTCGCTTAGTTGTAAATGTATGTAACATTTGGTGTATTTAATAAGTAAGAAGGATGTAATTTATATGAAAGAGTCATTTTAAATGGTTTTTAAACATGTTAAAATGTATATAAAGAAAGAAATTTTATGGTTTGTATTTACGCTGCGTCTTTCTGGTTAAAACATGTTAGGGTCTTACACATAATCATCTTATTATTTACTTACTCATTCGATAATATATGTAATAAAAGTTATATATTTTTATTTTGTTTTAAAAAGAGGGTGTTACAAATATCAAACCCAGATGTGAACCTATTCAGCTACTCTTGACACCAAGCCTAACAATCCCATTAATAAGCCCAACTAGCGGTCGAGTCTAGAATCAATGCAATAATTAAACACAAACACCAATACATTAGTATAATCTAGATAAAAATTGGTAATTGAATTGATTAAGAAAATAATAACCTTTTTAACAGCCCCCCACAATTCAGTAGTCAAATATATAAAACAGACCAAGCCAAATACCAAGAGCCTCATGTTAAGCAATTAACAACCCTTTCGTAAATATGTCAACAACCTATTCTATTGAATATATATATTAAATATTTTAATACACCCTTTTGAAATTATTTATCTCAAGAAAAACATACCTATTTCAAAATGTTTTGTCCTATCATGGAAAATATGATTTGCAACAATTGAAATGACTATTGTATTATCATAATACACAGAAACATGCTAGTAATTTAACTAAAATATTCAATTCAACCAAAAGATTGGTTAATAAAAAACTTCACACGTAACAACACACATTGCTTGATACTATGCTTCTGTAGTAGATTGTGACATTGTGGCCTGCTTTTTACTCTTCCATGATACTAAAGAATTGCTAAGAAGTATATGAAAACCGGTAAACAATCTTTTTGACTCAAGGCATTTTCCCCAATCAGAATCTAAATAAGCCGTTAAGTTAAATGACTTTCCTTCGCTAAACAATATACCCTTACCAGGAGACTACTTTTAATATCTCAAAAGTCTCTAAGCTATCTATAAATGAGAATCAGTGGCTTTATGGTAGTTCTTGGTTGATTAGTAACGTGTTAAAAACGTTAACTTTTTTTTTCAGAAAATTGCTTGGTTAATGGTAGATCTTTTGGTTTTCAAAAAACTTTAAAGTTTAAAAAAAATGCTCGGTTAATGGTAGATCCCTTTTTGCACAAATCTTCATTTTTCTCTTTGATCTTGATACTTTCTTCAATTTGATGGTTGAATCTTAACGGAACTAGAGATATATGACTTAGATTTGTATGTGAAAGTGTTTAGAGAAAAAGGGGTGAGTTAGAATGGACAGGGAGACTTCTATAGTATGCACAGCACAAAAACAAAATCATGAGCAAACTACCTATTTTGGTGATCGATGGATCAATTGTTGGACGCCCAACCAACTTTTTTTATTGTTTCGTGTTATGAACATTATGTACAGTCACATCTTCCCATGGTTGCCCATTTTCACATATTTTCACCAAAATTTAAGTCTCAATGAACTTCCATTTGACATGGTGATTTAAAAACATGTTTAAGATGAAAAATCGAAACGTTTTTTGTTAATTAAAAATGCTAATGATTCTTTTCCAAATTATTTTGACTTTATCCATTTAAATTCACTTTGTGTCTTGTAGTTTGAAGTATGCTTAGTATCGTATGTTTCATCTACTAAGTTCAATATTTGAAATCATTTTAAAAACTAATTTTATAAATTTTGCAACACTTATGGATTTTATATATTTAACCTTATGTTCCATAAAATATCTTGGGAAATGCTCATGATATAATAAAATGTTATTGTTACAAATTCATTAAGATTATATGAAAACCATTTTTGTCACCTTTTTATAATTTCAATCCATTCGGTTGTCAATTAGGATTTGATCTTCACGTATCTTTATCAATTTTCATATTTTGATCACTATAAGCTCGAACTTCATCATATTTGTTATGTATTACACACCATGATCTTCACATTTGATGAATGTAAACTCTAATTTTCATCATTGTTCATGTGTAATCCTCAATGTTCATCCAATTTATGTTTCTATAAATTAATTTACACTCCTGATGTATGCATTAAGTGTATAGGGACATGTATGTGGTATATGCACATTCTTAATCAACAACTAAATAACACAAGTCCATAGCTTCAATCATATCAAAACTAGGGCCTTGTTTGGTTCATGGAAAGTGATGGAATTGGAAAATATTCTATACAAAATCATGTTTGGTTGGGAACGAAGGAACTGGAAAGGGAAAATTTTCCTTTAATAACTAGAATTCAACTTTCCTTCGCACTAGTGAAGGAATTGTAAACTTTCAAGGAAATATTGAAAGATTATCAAATACCCCATATTTTCTGTTTGCTTTTTCATCGTGTGTTATGATCTGTTGCTGACCCCAAATCAAATAAAAAAAAGACAATGTTTTTTTATTGTTTCCTATTCATGATAAACTAAAAACTAGTGACTAACACTTTTTTGGAATTCGACATAAGCACAAATTGATCAAAGACAAAAATTAGAACTTGAAGATGAAGACCAAAGCCAAAACCTTTAACCTGAACCCGTGACTTGAAAATGAAGACCGGAATAAGGACTGCGATTAGGAGATGTGATTTGAATATTAAAACCGAAACAAAGTTCGTTGGTGATTGATATAAGTAAAAGTACACATATTTTTAATATCAAACTACACCCACTTTTTATTAGATTTGTTAAATATATATATAAAATAGACTAATTTTGGTTTACTTTTTATTTTCAAGACAAAACGAATCCAAGTTGAACAAAGGAAGCTAAACCGGGCGAAAATCTGATGAAATGGTGAAAAGTTGTCCAGACATGCCCCATGTCTTAAATATGTAGACAACCAGCACCTCCAGAAGATCACTGTGTGAAGCCCAGATAAGAAAAGTCCAGACACGCCTCGTGCCTCCCAAGCACGCCCTGTATCTCGACACAAAACAACAAAAGTTGACTTTTAGAAGATTTAGATGATCCTGTGGGTGCCATATAAGCAGACCACGGTCGTCCTCCCACGCATGCCCTATGCCCAGGTGACTGGCTATAACCAATAACTGGTGACCAGGCACGGCCGTGTCTGGCCTCCTAACAGCCTATAAATACAAGCCTTTAGACCACTATTTTACTAGCTCAATTCTTTTCTCTTTTCCACAATACATTTCTTTTCTACCCACTATATCTAATCATTGTATTCATTAAGAAACACACAAGAATATTAGTATAATCAAGCTTTTGATGATTAATATAATCTTTCAAGTTTGGTAAAAACTAGTTCCATGGCCATTCTTGGCTAAGTTTCTTTTGGGTGTTTGGGGGAAACGTACTCCCTTGATGAGGGAGTTAACTAAAACAAACAATGGGTTAATAAGGTGTTCGTGTGTGTTTTAATGACTTTAGTTAAGTAGGTGTTTATTGAAAGTGAGTGAAGTATTAGTGACGCCATTAAGTTGGGTCATTAGTCTTTCGGTTTAACCCTTAAAATCTACCAATAATCATGTGTTGCAATTAACTTGGGACATTCATGTTTTCTGTGTCTATGTAGAGTCAAAACATGTTGATACTTCGAAAGGAGGTTAAAGGTTTTAGAATGGGACTTTGGGTTGGTAAGCTCTTGCCGATGTGTGGAGATAAGATCAAAGCGCAAAGGACTTGGTTTTTATAAAAGTAACTACCTTTGGGGAATTGACACCTCACCAAGGGAACCGTAGTATCAAGTAATTTAATCCCCTTAAACTATTTACTTAACTAATACCAAATCATAGTGGTATATACTTCCCTTGCTGATTGGGCGGTACCATTATGGTTTGATCCGACCTGGGTGGCGTTTCCCTGTTGATTCAAAGCGATATGGTCGAGTGTGTGAGGGTCCCTAACAAAGAACTGCACAACTTTATGCATTAAGACACACGGTTCTTTGTTTGACAATCGAGCTATGTAACCCCATGTTAAGTTTAGTTAACAAAGCATTAAGAGGTAAATATATCCCAAACACCCATTTTTCTTATCATTGATTTCTATCTTTTATATTTATCTCTTCATTTTTATTATGATCCATTTTTAACCATTTACCTTTGGCTTGACTAGACGTTGACGAAGACTCTAAAACTCGTTGTATCCTTGTATGACCTCGCTGTCACACCCCAATCGATATTGGAAACATCAGAGTGAGATGGAAACGAGATTGCAAAAGACATCACAACCACTAATTTGTGTCAATAATTTAAATAATAACTTTCGTTTCAAAATATTCGAGTGCATCGTTTGGAAGCAAATAACGACAATTAGAACATAACAACTAAAACAACAAAACATAATTTAAAATAAGGCGCGTTTCTAGTCCATCCTACTAGATTTCTTTCCAACACATCATCATTATAATCCTGCAATATATATTAAAGTAACAGTCAACACATAAAGCGTTGGTGAACATACAAGTATGGTTTACTAGCATATGTATAAAAGTTTAACACAATCCACATGGCAAAGTCGTATACTAAGGCATAACTTAACATAGGCTAGCATGCATCACATAAATGTCAAACCAAAGTTTCCACTAGCGTAATCTCATCACCAAAGCGACGAGACCCTTTACGATTGAATACTTAACAATGACCCATCAACGGGCGGTGTGTTACTCCTATAGCGCTATACATGTTAAGGTTGGCACATGAAGTTAATGACAAGTATTCGTGCAGGAATGGCTTCTAACATACATGTATCCTAGTGTATAACATATTAAACATGTATGTATGGATTTGTTTGTTTGAATCATGTGAATGTTTGTGTTAGTGTAAGTTTGATAGGTATAAATATTTCACCCCAAACGTGTATTTAAAGTAAAAGGGGGTCATGTATACTCACGATTTTGCAGAAGCTTCAAAAAAATGTGAGCAAAGAGTCTTGAGAATTCGGAAATGCCGAGGTTATCCTACAAGGATGAACGAGGCGTATGACTTATGGAGTTCGGTATTTAATTAGATTAGGGTTTATAAGTAGTATGAAAGTATGTATATTGCAAGAAACTACATCTTGTCTTAAAGCTCATATAGACACTATGTTGGTCATGTTTTCATGGGTACGATTCACCCATTAGAATCCATAGTTGAGGAACTTAGACCAAGACGAAAATTACCATAATACACAACATTCAACCACGAGTTTGGTTGGTGTTATGATTCGGTTCTAAGGTATATATGTATATATATGTATGTATCTAAGATTATATAGTCCAAGTCATATATTGTCATGAATGGAGGTAGGATGAATTCCATCCATTTAACCTCATTGTATGGATTCACCAAAGCACAAAAAATAAAATAAAGAATGTACACGTAACTAAGTTTTCAGTTGGTCACAAATAAATAAAATAAAGAATGTACAAGTAACTAAGTTTGCTAAGTAGCCAAATAAGAACAACCCGGACGTGTACATATCCAACATGGAAAATATTGGAGACGAGGTGGGGTTGGCTTACTTTGATTCTTGGAAGCTACTTAGATAACTAATTATCTAAATCACTTAAATAACCAAGTGACTTGACTAGACTAGTGCATTCCATACATGGTTAGTGTTTGGAGACTTGGTGTAGTCTTGTTCACTTTGTGACTAAGAAGTAGTTTAGTGACTTATGTTAGTTGTTTTGGAGGTGTTTGAACCTTAAAATTTCTGGAATGATACATCAACTCAAGCCCCACAACATGCAAGTTAGTTGGGAACAAGGTTTGGTCCATGTTCATCCAAGAAAGGTGTTGAAAATGTTAATAGATTTGAAAGTTTAACAATACACAAATTAAATCCAACTTTGGACTTCAAATATGGTGATGTTCCAACTTAGTTTACCATGGTAAATGTGTGGAAACATTCCTAGAGGTTGTCCAAGTGGAATGGAAGAAGAAAACAAGAAAAGAAAGTTGAAGAAATGAGTTGAACGCTCACTTGAACACTTGAAACTTTCAACCCAACTTAGAGAATTTTTTGATGATTTTGAAGTGTTTGAGAGTAATTTGGAGTTGTGCAAAGTGAAAATATGTTAGAGGAGACTTGGTTTTATAAGGGAAATTATGGTTTATGTTTTAAAGAGGTTAGAAGGTGATTAGAGGTAAAAAGAGGTGGGAAAGGGTGTAACTCGATTGGGAGAAAAACTCAACTGTGGATCGAAACTGGTCGCGCCACGCGACCAGTCACACCACTCCCGCCGCGTGGCGCGACGGGTTAGGTTTCTCCAACTTTTGTGTTTTGTTCATTTTTGGTCACTGCACTTGGTTTTTAGGTTATTTTATGCCGTTTTCTTGTATTTTAGCTTGGTTTTAGGTATTCAAAGTGTATCTAAGTATGGTATAAGTATGATGCATGTATGATTGATATTTCAAATCCCGGTTTCGCGTATAAACACGTATCAAATGATTGATTGCATATAACACAAGTATGAATGTAATACGTATGTATAAAAATGAATTTCTATTATAATCAAAGTCTCGGATTACAAGATTGAGAAAGGAAATATGAATATATGTTTGTAAAAATAGAATGTGAATACAAACTTTCTAAATATGGAAAGTACAAAAATGCGAAGCGTTACACTCGGTATCTTACCATAACTATATTACGTCATCAGTAGATGCACTTGCCCAACGTGAAAGTGTAGTGTGATCGTATTTTTATAAATATTAAAACTAAACCAGTGTAAAAAATGGCTAAAATTATACCAGTTTTTATATACACACCCGCTCATGCCAGTGAGAACACAAAATCTATCTAATTAGAATATACATGGATTTAGAGATCCTGAAACTGGTACCTTGAAGGTTAACAATGGCGCCACCCAAACCGTTCATTCTTGGCATAAATTGTTACCCTTTTTTCGAGTAAGGAAGAATACTTGATAAAATACCTACGATTTATAGGCAAGAATAACTACAAGAACCTATTATATGAATCAATGATGAAAAAGGAACTGAATTTGAGTGACTGTGATGGTTCTTGAATTTTCATGGTGACCCTGAAAACATATCTGTGAATGGAGAATTAGGGAAGAAAGCTAGATGTGGGTTAACTAAAATAGGGGTAGTTTTGTAATTTTCTTTCTTTTTCATTTTAATTCCTTTCTTAAATTGACTAGCCAAGCATCTTATAATGTTCCAATGAAATAAATTCCAATCCAATCGGATTCTAATCCAAATTTTATTTCAAATACCTTCAAAATATATTATGTGAACCAAATAGCTCATAGGAATCTTATGTCTCACAATTAGCAGCACTAAAGTCATTGTTATCCCAACACAAACTTTTAAAGATTTTATATTTGTCCTTTGTCACACGCTACCTATATGATATATGCCATAAGATGATAGTTAGACTATCTTCAATGCTAAGGGTGTCCTTAAACGCTCTTAGCTGCCTAATCAGCCGCCACGTCATATCCTTACAAATCCTTAAAAACCTCAATTTTACCTTGAACCATACAAACATCCTTATATATCCTTACATATTCCACATCATCACCCTTTCTTTATTAAATTTAACTAGGTTATAACCCTGTGTATTACACGGGTTGAATAAATGAATTTTATATACCAAATAATTGAAGAAATATAATTTTATATATTAAATAATAAAATAAGTTATATCTATAAGAACCATATGTATTGTACGGGTTGAATAAATGTAATATTACATACCAAATAATAAAAAAAAAATTATATCTTTGAAACCATTGTATTACACGGGTTGAATAAATGTAACATTGTATAGATGAATGGTAAATAAGATTGAATAATAGATAATAAATAATTTATATATTAATGAATGGTAAATAAGAAGAATTGATATTAACTTATCAGTTGTTAACAAATATTTTATTCAAAATAGAAGGAATCGATAATAATATTTTATTGATAATAACGAATTGATATTTCAAGGTAATCTTATTATTCGTATATATTATTGATAATAAAAAAATGTATTAGATTAGATTTTAGATTTGATTAAATATTATTAATAATAAGAATTTGTATTAATTTAGATTAAATATTATTATTTTTAGTATTATTAATAATTTTAATCAATTAAATGAGAAAATGACAAGTGTCCCAAAACAGGTTTCTTTTATTATATAGTATAGATTACTTGGATTATTAATGTGTATTTAAACAAATTAAATGATTAAATAATCAATATAACTAAATAAGTAATATCAAACTAAAAAGTAAACTAAATTTAAAAAAAACATAGAAATTGCATACATAAAAACATTGTAATTAAAACTACTGAAATTAGAAAAGCATACATAAAAACATTGTAATTAAAACTACTGAAATTAGAAAAACTACTACAAAACTACTAAAATTATTTAATAAATGAATTTCATTTTTTAAAGAACAAATTAAAATTGTGATGGAGTTGTTGAGTATATTAAATAATTGGTTGGTGGTGTAATTTAATTGATTATGACAAATAATAAAGAAAACATATATATTGAAAATAATTGCAAAAAACCTAAATATGTAGGCCCTTGCAGTCAGATTTCATATGATTTAAGGATGGAAATTAATGGGCCGTTAACTTTGGATAACATCCACATCATCACAGGCACCAACCTTTCAGGCGCAATGGTGAAAGCCAGGGGCGGAACTAAGGGGGTCAGGAGGGTACGTTGACCCTCCGGCCACCGGCCGGCCATGTAAGTTGTGTTCCTTCATCCGGTGCATTTTTGTATTTTGATCCCCTATATTGTTAGCTGAAGGTTGGTTACAGCGAAAATGAAGAGAACTGTAGAAAGGCGTTGGCCAAAAAAATTCCCGATCTGCTCAATGGTT
>JARYGA010054965.1:0-22754 GCA_030545235.1 Helianthus tuberosus
TAGATTTGTCTCCGGGAAGAAGACATAGTCACCACATGGGCCACCCTGGTCCGCATGGGTGTGGGCTCGCTACACCCAAATAGATCTATCACTCATGTCCCTCGGTCCTACTACGAGGATTAATGGTCTTAAGCGTTGTACCCACCACTCACATGATCAAGTAGTACCCTTCCTTAGCTAACCATACTAAATCAAAATGTTTGTAAACCGTTTTGTAACATGTATTTCACCCCCGAAGTTATAAAACCAAAAACAATTAAAGAAAAAGGGGGTCATGAACTCACATATTTGCGTCTTCAGCAATCGTAACTCAAGCTCCTTCAATGAACACGACTACCTACAAGTCTACAACGTACTAATCTATTAGACGAACGGGCCGTGCCTTAGTATTAATGTCTTTGAGTTACGTTTCTTTTGTGTCTTCGATATTATTCCAAGTTATATTATTATTTGTTAAAATAATTAATATTTTAACTTAAATTATATTTATAAATTTTGGAATAGTTATATATTTTTGGCTTGATACACTTCGGGTATTTACACATGTTTATCCTTCCCAAGGATGGGGGTATCTTTTACTCGTATATTTTTGCCTTGTATCGGGGTTGTATTCTGGTGTGTATTTATACGTACGAGAATACGTATTTTTATTGAATTCATTAAGTATTCTTTATATTTAACTTCATATTGATTATTCCGGAATATTACCTTTAATTGGGATTAAATATATATATGTTCAATATATATATATATATATATATATATATATATATATATATATATATATATATATATATATATATATATATATATATATATATATATATATATATATATATATAAGGGATATTACTTAGAAAAATTTATTTATAATTTTTCTTTGGGCAAGAATATTTGTAACTTCTCATAAGTGTCAAAAATTAATATATTTTCAAGTCCAATTTAGAAAATATATTCAAACTCATTTTCCCAAAAATGACATACTTCATATTTATTTGAGGGAATGTATCTTTCACCCATAAATATTGTATTTCATGTTTGTGCAAGAAAATATATATTTCTTAAAAATAATATATTTTCTAAAAACTTCAAGAAAAATACATATTTCATATTTTCCAAAAATAATCTATTTTTCCTTGTCAAAATATGATATATTTTTGTAGTATTGTAAAAATCATATTTTTACTTCCTTGGTGTCCAAAGTATTATTTACCAAAATATACTTTGTGAATAAATTCCGGAATATTTTGTAAGTCTTATTCCATAGTTCGGTTTCATCAATATTTTGTGTAAATGTGTATATTCATTTGTTGGAATTTTGGTAATATTTTGGATGAAAATTCTTGGTATTTTTGTGTGTTATATTATTTCAAGTCCTAAAATAATATAACTAGTACACAAAGTATACAAATAATCACACACATGTGACTTCTAAATATATATTTTCCTAATACATATTTAGTCACTTTTATTTATGAAAACCAACCTCCAATAAGGCAAAGCTTTTGTAGCAAACTCATGGTTTAAAATACACTTGCAAATATTTGTTTAAAAATATTCGTCTAAGTTTTTATATTTTTAGAAAATTTTGCCATAGTTTCCCCTAAAAATGAAGGTTTCCATGCTTTCAGGCATATCATTTTCTTTTGTAAAAATCAACACAATAAATTCACAATCAACAATAAACAACCTTAACTTACCAATTTGCCAAAAATCATGCATTTTCTACTACTTCATAAACTTGAATATTTGTAAAAATTTGTAGTAACTTACTAGGGTTCTTAGTAAATCTTGTTACCCTTTAAAATGTAATTATTTCTTTAAAAACTTCCTTTTTAAAGAAGTTAGATGTTTACAACTTCTTGTCACATTTTCTAAAAATGTTTCTTTATGAAATCTTCTTGTTACACAAGTGTTTCTACACTTGTTTAACCATGAAAAATAAGATTTGTTTATGTAAGAACCAAGATTTAATAAAACTCATATTTTTAACTTGGTTTCTTTGAAGAACCATTCATAAATCTCTAGATCTACATGATTAACAACTTACTTTGTTCATTATTTTTCAAGAAAACAAAGTATTCTTTCAAGTTCATGATCTTTATGTGGATGATCTATCATCCTACAACATTTCTACTTTCACATCTTGCTAGATTATGTTTTTAATCATGATCTAGCAAGAGCTTATGATGATCAACATCATTCCTACAAACAATCAATGATCAACAAGCATAACAACTCATATTCATCAAGATTACTTCATTAAACAAGCTTATGTTTATGTTTACTTCCTATGTTCTTTAGCGTTCTTCATGTTTTTGTTTATGATTCTTCTTTAACCACTAAAAATGAAAGTAAAATGGATAGATAAAGACTCTTACCACTAGCACAAGGCTAGGGATGATTCAAGTGACGAAAATGAGTGGATAAAAGCAAACAAGAGAGGTCCTTCAAGCTTCAAGGCCACCAAGCTTCCTGGTATGATCTCTAACACCCTTCTATATATGTAGATTGTATGAAGATGAATGATTGAAGATGGTTGTGTGGGGGATGAGGTTCAGCCGAGAACAAGGGGAAGAAGAAAGAAGAAGGTATGTGTTAGTGTATGTAGAATGAAGGTCTTGATCTTTCATGCTCTTTTATAAACCAAGTTCTCATACTACCCTTTGTATAATATGCTCATAGTTAGGGAACACAATCTTATTTTTAATTGAAATAAAATTAACTAAGTGGGGCCATGTGTTGGCCGTAAATAGTGGGGGGGGGGGGGTAGTAGATTAGGGGTTAACTAGTTGGTTAATGATAAGTTGAAATCTAAATGTTGGTTACATGTTCTAGTTATTAGATATTTTTAGGAAGTGTTATGATGTTTGGGGACCATTACTAGCTTGGTAATGTTAAAACAGTGCTTCTAGTGTAAATTTGGTGTTTCGGGTAGTGTCCAGTTGTTCGGTTGGTTACTGGTTCGTTAAGGTGCTAAACTTTGCAGCTTAAGATGCTTTATATATCCTTTTGTGACACTTTTGATTCCCGACACTTAGGAAAGCATTCATGACCATTTAACAATTTTTCTGTATAATATTAGTGTATTAATTTGCTGATTTTTACTGAATTTTGCTGAATTCAGCACTTTGGGTGAGTTTTAGGCACTTTCCGGCACTTAAACTATCACTATCAAGGCAGTTTTATGATCCTTACTTTCCTACACACTATACTAGTGTAGTACTTAGTTTCTGGCTCATTTTGTGTCTAAATGCACTGTCTGTCTATGTGCTGAGTTATGTCAGCATTTTCTTGATTTATCAGATAACTATGCTAACTACACTTAATGCATCATTTAAGGCAATACAGCTTTCAGGCAGTAATAATATGACATTAAACAATGTATGATGCACACGTATGTATAAGACAGTAATCAGAAAGCAGTTAATTGAAATTCAGCACAGTCATTAAGCACTAATCATGATTAATTTATTATACGAATACCTGAATTTTGACAGTTGTCACATATGGAATGTAGGTTAACTTTTCATCTGGATGTGTATGGCGTTTTTAAATGGCGTTTTGATCATTAGTTTGGCGTTTTGTATTTGAGCAGTAAAAAGACCCTTTTGCCCTTAATGAAGCACGTCCAAGTAATAAAGTTGATGTTATTTACGAAAACGTCACCGCGCCATTCTAATCCATAGATTGTTTTGATTCAACGGATGAGGGGCGTTCTCACCGTTTTCATAATTTTAGGCATTTTCCCTAAATCCTGTCCGTATATATATATGGGACCGCTAAAATGAGAACCACCTCTAGTTGTAAGAACCGTGAGAACTTTTTTATCCGGGGCGAGTTGGACCAATTTTTTTTTCATAAACGTAGATTCATGTATTATAAACACATTTGTAAAAAAAATTCAAAAAAGAAATGTCGTGTGTGTAGTTTTGAGCACCACAAGTTTGTGTTTAAGGGTACCGTAAATTTTAAATAAAATTTACGGTAGCCGTAAACACAAACTTGTGGTGCTCAAAACTACACACACGACATTTTTTTTGATTTTTTTTTTACAAATGTGTTTATAATACACGCATCTAAGTTTATGAAAAAAATTTTGGTCCAACTCGCCCCGTACGGTGTAGTTCTCACGGTTCTTACAACTGGAGGTGGTTCTCATTTTAGCAGTCCCCTATATATATATATATAGTTTTAACAGCAAGAATGAATTTACCATGTATTTAGTGACGGAATCAGACTTTTATAACTGGGAGTCGCAATGTAATCATGCCATACACAAATGTAATTATGAAATACAATGACTCCTATAACAATTTTGCCTTGCTAACGGTAAGTTATACATTTTATCAATCGATATTTATTTTAAGTTATGAAACTATATTATAAAAAAAACATAACAAACAAATGTATCCTATATATATATATATATATATATATATATATATAGGGTAGGGTTCTAGAGTGAACAATGGTTAAGTTGTGAACAAAGTGAACAGATCTTGACCCTTCATTTCTTAGATGATGAGATTTAATGGTAATGGCAATTTGGTAAATATTTTATAAAATATAACTAGTAAATAAGGGGGATAGGGGCATTAATGTAAATGTATACGAAATCTAATTTTGTAAATATCACAATCACAATCTCTCTCATAAAGATACAAAAATTTCAAGTTCATTGTCTCTGTAACTGATCGGCGATTTAGGGTTCTTCATCAAAATCGATCAGCGATTTCAAGTTCATCATCTTTTTAACCGATCGGCCATCTCCTCCATTTTTTTTGTATTTTTATCAAAAAAAAGAAGACAGAAGATTAAAGGGCGACGACGAAGAACACTCTTTACCGTCATCATCATCTTCGTCGGAACGGCGAGCAACCAAGGTACACCGATGTAATCCTTCGTCTTTGTTTGATTAGACGTCGTCGTTGTTCGATTCGTCAGAATAGGGATTGAACTGGAAATTAGTTTTTTTTTCTTGATCTACTGGAGAATTAGGGTTCTGATTTAAGTTGTTTGGAGTTCAATTTTTGGAAAAAAATGTTTGGATTGTTTTGATGTTGAATGGGTATTCGTCGACGAAATCAATAGAGGGTTAGGGTTTTGCTTCTTATTTCTTGTTTGAGGCGGGTGTACACACGTGTATTCCGATTACTTGAGATGATTTTTAGGGGGGTAAATATGATCAGATTGTACACATATGTACAATGTGTTTTTTGAGTTGATTTTTAGGGGGTAAATATGATCAGATTGTACACTTGAGTTGATTTTTAGGGGGGTAAATATGGTGTAAAAGTTGTTCTAAAAGTTTCTTAATCACAAGTTTCTTTTATATTGTTGATTTAACAAATAAGTGGATTTTGCTCTGTTTTTATGCAATGTTGCTCTGTTTTTTTGAAGGATAAGGTTGGTTTTACAAGATATTAGATTTTACTCTGTTTTTATGCGATGTACACATGTATACACGGCAATATACACATGTGTATATTGTTATGAAGATTTATTAATACACTGTTATACACATATGTACAGGTTATTTGTTTATTTGTCTGCAAACCTGGGTTGTACACTATGTACACATGTGTTTAAGCAGAAGATACACATGTGTCTTTAATTAATGAATTAACTTCGATTGTTATGCAGATCACTGAGTTGAAGCTAACTATGGACGGTCTTGAGAAAGAGAGATTTCTACTTTGCAAAATTGAAGGACATAGAAATCATGTGCCAGACTCCTAGCATCTCAAACTTGCCCGTACGGTTTTCTCCTTGATATATTTCAAGTTATTTGTAATGTGATTTTTTTGTTTATGTGACTTTATGTATGAAATTGGTATATTTTCTCTTGTGCAGGTAGTAGATGCCATAAAGAAGATCTTGTATGCTGCTGAAGTGGATGGATCTGTAGTGGAAGAAGGTCAGGCTATGCTTCTTCACCAGGAGAAACCAACTGTGGATGTGGAAGAATACAAGACTCAAAAGAGGAAAAGTAATATCAATCTTGATGTTGATGTAGCTGCAAGTGACACATTGTCAATCTTGATGTTGATGTAGACAAATAATATGTAAGCTTGCTAGTTGTTCCACGTATAATCGAGATCATAATAAGCCTGCTAGTTGTTCTAAAACTAAGCCTGCTAGTTGTGCTAGTTCTCTCTTTGAAGTTCCCAAACACGTCCAGGTGGCTTCTGTAGTGGAAAACTGGTCGTTCATGGCTTGAAAAGTAGTTGACAGACTATCGACTTTCATATTCAACTCGGTTACATCTTGGGTACACTTATTAAGTTCCGCTGAAGAAACGTCAAGATTCACGTTGAGTTCACTTGACTGTTGCGGCTGGTGTTTCTTATTCAAGTCCGGTAAATCACTTGCTGTCGAATTCTTTTTTTTAGCAGGAAACTAGATGTTTAGATTGTTTGTTTTTATTTTAGTCAGATGTTGGGTTGTGTTTTTTGGGACATAATATACAATGGTGAGGAAATGCACAACATATATGGTTTTCTCTTCAGCTTTAGGGAATTACACAATGTTGTACGAGTGTACAAACCTTAATGAATGAGTACATCAAATGTACATATGCGTGTGCACAAAATGTATTAACAGTAAATACACAGGTGTATATGTACACAGATGTAGTACTGAATATACACGTGTGTATATATTGATGTAGTTTAAGTTCTTTTTATGTACTTGAACAGCTGTATGTAAAGAGTTGATCGTGTTTGTACAAATTTAAAAGAATACAAAATTCAGTTGTGGTTATGTAATTGTTGTATAACTGTTAATAATGGCTTCTCAATTGTACACTAAGTTATATTAATTGTAAACTAACATTAGAAATACAGTAAAATTAACAGTTTAATCAAACTAATTTGTAAATGAATTTAAAACAGTCACCAATGTAAGTGGTTCACAGACTATAAAAAAAGATGAACTTTAAAAATGTGTATTTTCGGCCCATATTCTATATTTCGCTACCGTTGGCTTCGCTTTCCGATTCATCCGATTCTAACTCTATGTCTTCCTCGTTTTCTTCTTCCTCGTCGGTAGATAAGCCATCCTTAGTTGGGTTGCCTTTCTTTAGGTTTGTTCACTCTAGAACACAAAGACATATGGCAGATTTGTAATTTTTTTGTCGCCAACTTTTTCTTTCTTAGATGTAGCCACGCGTGTGCAAAACCCTGCAAGTTGTGCATATTCCTCATATGTTGCAATTGCGGTTTCTATTGAACTAAATCTCGAATTGACAACGGATTTGCAACCGGGCGGAACACTGGCGTCCAATACCCACAATTGTTGGGTGTTTCGTATACGTTACTTAAAACTGACTAAGAACGTTAAGAAAATAAAAAAATACTAGAATTATTTAAGTTACATAAAAAAATCTCATACATCAGTGTATCTAAAAATAATCCCTACTGGCAATATAGTCAAATTGTAGACTTTTGTAAAAACGACACAAAAACAGCTTCTAGACTACACATGAATAATACATCATTAACACAAGAATATAAGTGGGTGCATATATAATCTATACATATGTGTACATACAACTGATATCTTAAAAAAACATTCATTCACTTCACTGTATTTGCAAAAATAAAAAAAGGAAAACATACTGGCAATACATAACTAAACCACCATTCTTAAAACCCACGCACAAAAAAACAGCCTTTTGTCAACGTATAATCAAAATCATCGTAATGCTTCAATCATCAAAATTTAATTATTCTACACATGAATAAACGTCAAACCCCAAAATAAATCAACAAAAAACCGACGGAAATCAACACTGGGTTTCACTAAAACTGATCAAAGAATCCATGTAGCTATCGACACAAACAGTTAAAAATAAAAAAACCTGGCCGATTCATCGTTGTGTAAAAAATGGAATTGAATTCTGTTTGTTGTCTTCCGTCTTGGGTGTTGGAATCGTTGTTATTAGCATCATCCATATTTTTTTCCGTAAGTTACAAAAAAAATTAAGATGATACCTATGAATTTCGAAAATAATGGTTGAAGATATGATCGAATCTTTGAAAAAATCATATGAATTTGTTAGGTTTCCAAAATTATAGGATTGTAACTGCTATATCATTATAGAAAATGGAATTTACAAAAATAAATAAAGGTAAAATTACAATCATAACCTTTACATCAACTAATTAAATGGATGGTTGAGATGAGTTCACTCTGTTCACAAACAATGATGTTGTTCACTCATGATCCTCATCCTATATATATATATATATATATATATATATATATATATATATATATAAATCCACAGTATATTAAATAACATTATAAATAAAATAATATACACTAATAATGAAACACATTCCACGAGTTAACATAATAATAATGATAATTTAGTTTTAATAAATTAATGTATCAAATATTCAAATGTGTTTAGGTAGTTTCAGAATCAACTATTAACCATTTTAATTAATTGGTTATCCATTTTAATAAATAGATTATTTTTTATTAGATTTTACATTGGATCATAAAGTAAACATGTAAAAGCCCACTTAGTAAAATAAATAAATACGTAGACCTAATTAATCTCTTTCTTCTTCGCTTCGCATCTACCCTAATACACAGCGACATCAATGGCTAACCAGCGACAAACGTCATACCTGTCAGAAAATAATTTAAGGTCTTATTAGGTCTCGCTTCTAATCTCTTTCAACTAGGGCGCTAATTGAAGGGTCAAAGTATAAGTAAACTTCTTCGTTTGATCTTGGATCTATATGAAATGATTGGTCAGACGGTGGCCGGAGGGTCAACGAACCCTCCTAACCCCCTGTAGATCTGTCGCTGCATGTACTATAATGAGGAATAATATAAATTAAATTAAAAAGTTAAACGTAAATTAGTTGTAGATGATAAGCATAAAAAAGTGGAACATTGGATACACTTTTATAAATTTGTAACGAGCTAGACATGTCATTATAATCAACAATGTTTCAAAACTCATTATAAAAATGAACCAAGACTAAAAAACAAATGGTTTACTTCTTGTAATGAGTTAGACACATCATTCATAACATCCGCATGAAGAGTAATGTTTCTAATTTCTTGATTTGACCATCATACTTTTCAAACTACTTTACTTTGGCATTTCCTTTATTTTATCGTTAAACATATAATAAAAATACTGGATACTTAAATGCATAATCATTATCTTATTTATCTAAGCAATGATTCCTTTTTTCTTCTTTTTGTTTATTTCTTTCTTTTGACATTTTTTATTAAATAATATATTTTCTTCAAATTATATAATTACGAGGTGCTTAAATTTTCTTACGTTTCAATATATTTTTTGGTTTTTTACTTCAGTTTATTATAGAGAGTGCACCGAATCAACCGAGTTCCAACTCACCGATATTTTTTTTGTTATTTACTGTAGCAAACTGAATCTATACCATTCAAACAATTCTGGTAGTGGTACTAATATTCGTTTTACATGTTTCCCGGTATAAACTTCGTCGAAAACGGAGTTGTAGTCACAATAGAGTAGCTTTTTTCGCAACATAACATTGTCACATAAAACATGTGGTGTCATCTTTGTTGCATATTGATGATAGCAAATGTTTGTACTATAATAAACTGAACTACTGTCATACACTCAAATTTCACATGCGGGGTTTTACTGCGAGGCGTGCGACTGACCAGGATCCAACCACTAATCATGTTGAACCAATTATTTAAGTTGTAAAATCATCACAATCAACACGATCACTGATCAGTGTTTAAAAGTCCGAAATACAGTTTAAGTTAGCAACGGAAAAATAATGTAAACCCATCGTAAACTTAAAAAGCATAAGTTTAATAAACGTACGAGCATAAGGCTTTACGAACCACACACTCCAGCCGACTGCAACGTCCGTCCAAAGTTGTACCTAACAACCTGCAAAACATGCAGTAGGGTTTCAACATAAAGTTGCCGAGTTCACGGTTTTTAGTGTTGTTTCAAAATCAAGTTTGTTTCCAAAAATCAGGTTGTTAAATTACTCAGTTATAAAACATGTCATGGGGAGCTACCCGGCTACCCCATCCTTAGCTACTAAACTACGTGGTACCGAAACTTGACTGTTTAAGTTGTTTGTGCCCCAGGTCAATGTCTATCATCATTGACCAGTTTCCCAGGCATAAAAGTTCGCGCCCGACCTCCCAGGCAGGGTGTGAGGTTTATCAAACCTAATAGCGCTATCAACTAATATCCCGTTCGCCAGGCCCCGACGATTAATCAGTATAATGTGTGGGGACTTTCAGATAGAGTTCGTTTAGTCTGTTAAAAACATGCAGTATAAATAACATTTAATAGTATTCCAAACCAGGAATACTACGCAATCCCAATCCAGGGAAAATGTGGTCCACCTCTAGTGGATAGTTTGTTTCAGTGGTTCCAATCCATGAACATGCGTGTAGCCCCAAACCAAGGGTACCATATGTATTTCCCAAACCAGGGAAATAAGTGTGTTGTCCAAAACCAGGGACACATGCTTTTAGAAAAAGTTGTGAACTCACTTTAGCTTAGCTCTGCAGATTTAAAGTACCCGAGTTAGAATCATGAATAGCAAATTTGACACTCTATATGCTTACAATCATGAATAGCAAAACTCACTGAAAATAGGCTGTTTTAGGATACTCGTTTACCTGACTCATGAGATTGAAAAAATTACGATCTTTTTATGTGACGTGACCCTCGGAGGGGTTGGCCTTGTGTTAAATTTTTAGAGTCTAACTCTTTACCAAAAATTTATAAAAAATCATTTACTAAGCAGCGATCAAATTCATCACTTTTTGACTGTAGCTCACAGAAAAATTTATTTAAAAATTCTCGATTATCCGATTGACGTAATTCCAGTTGGAGATTTTCATGACCTCCTGAACCTACCTACAGTAAAAGTTTGATATCATAACTCAATTTTGAGTTATGACATTCGTAATAGGCTGCAAATTCTGCCAGAAAACACAGCCTGAACCTTTGATACGGAAAAATTCATAAAACATTCAATTTTCGTCGAAAAAATGCAATTCCAGTGGGGTTTTAAAGCTATTTCCTGGAGTTACATTTTAGACTCAAGAAACACATGTTTTTGTCAAGCTTTGTCCATGTTACAACCGATACAAGTCGACTATGAATTCTGGTCAGTTTCTATTTGAATACAACATTCAATTAAAACATTTTTATGACACAATAAACCCTATTTTCAGCAATCAAAACCCCAAAAACATCACCTATACGAATTTAGAATCAAATTTCATTATCAAAATCGTACATAATTAAAACCCTAGCATGCATACATGATCATGGAGCTACTAACTAACAAGTATCATCATTTACGCATTAAAGTACATGATTCTAGCATACGCTCTGCTTGCGGTATGCACATATAATGTATATATGCGCGGGCGCTCTGGGGGTAAAAGTAAAAGTGCACTAATTTTAATGTTATCTTACTAATTTCGTGAAAATAACGTTAAAAGAGGGGGATGGTTAATCATGCATTATGTGGTGGCGTTGATAGCCGAAAGACAAGAGAGTACATGCACTAATCGACTTTTGTCTTAATTACTGAGTGTTATGTGCCTTATGTCCAAGGCTTGATGCAAAACTACTATCGAGCCGGGGGTCTTATTGGAAGCAGCCTCTCTATTCCTACGGGGTAGAGGGAATGCTGTCTACATCTTACCCTCCTCAGACCCTACCTTAGTTGTGCTATTGGTGGGATTTACTAAGTATGATGACGATGATGGTAATTCCAGCAAACCCTAACACATGTGACATCAAGTTTTCATACATCAAGAATCCAAATAACCTCAAGAACTTCAAGAAGATTTTCATACTTGTAACTGTAATATAACATCAAGAAGATGATTACCGAAAGTAAGGAAAGCGCCTATAGACGAAGAAGGAGATAAAACAAGATTAGGGTTTCTTATTTCTTGAAATCACCTAGAGAGAGGGAGAAGGTGGGTGAGTACGTGATTGAGGGGGGCGGCCTAGGGTTGGGATTTATTATTATTTTTTTAAACTAATTTTCAAATAATGCATAAATGGTCCTTCAAGTTTCCAAGTTACAAACGTGTGCCGAAAGTTACATCAAGTAACTTTGTGTGAGTGACCAAACAAGTCCCTCATGTTTTTAGGTTTTCAATTATTGTGTAAGAAGTTAACAAGTTAATTTTTCGTAATGACGGGATAAACCCCCGTGTTTCATTAATTTCAAACGTTGCCACAAAACTACGTCGTGTGTTTTAATTATTCGATAATTTAAAGGGAATATGAAATGTGTAAAACTTACGGTAATTACTTGAAATTGCGGGGTGTCACAACTACTATCGACCGAACTCACTCTGCGAGGCAGGGAATCCCACTAGGTGTAATCAAATAATGCATCAAACTTAAAAGTATTAATTTGAAAAAAAAATATTGCAAGTTATCAAATTAAATTGAATAAAACTAGTATTAAGCCCTCTACGTCACGGTGGGGGCCTAAAACTGTGTCAAGTTGCACCAATATCACACTACAGCCAGTGACAACCAACACCGGAACACCTCGTATAAAAAAATTAACAAGAAAAAAATAAAAAAAACAGAATGAAATGAAAAGTAGACGTAAAAACGTTGAAGCACACACATGAAATGTAAAACATAGAAAACTATAACTAAGTCGATCTAAGACCCGAGCATTGCAACGGGGCTGTGAAACGGGAAAATTAGGCGTAAAAATGTTAAACTACACGTGTTAACTCTCAAAATTTAGACCCAAATGTTTAACGAAAAATTTGTAAATGGTAAAAAGTATAGGGACCAAAGTTGAAAATAAAAAATATTGATGTTAAATAGTAAAAAGATGTAAAAGTATTGGGTTAAAGTAAACTAAAAGTAAATCAAGTAAGGTACAACTATTTATGCCAAAATTACAACCAACAATGCAACAAAATGTTGCAAATTAATACATAGCTAATTAATTTTGGATTATAGTATATTTTTTTAACTATATTACCGATTAAAATGATTGGTGGAAAATATTCTTTGTTTCTAAAAAGTCTTAGGTGCAAACGCATTTCCTCTTTTGTCTATTCAAGGCATTTCACTTTTCACTAATTACAATTTTATCGCCCCATCAACTTTATTCGTTATTCTAATACAATGAACGCTTAAAAACATTCACACCTTTTATAGCAAAAGAGCCACTTTTATTCGATTACTCATGTGAATAAAATCATGAATGTTTTTACTTTTTAGGGTGCGATTGGTAAACTGGTAATGAATTAAAGTATATCTCATCTTTTATATATACTTTGATCTTTCAAACACATGTATCCAAAGGTGAGCAATTCATTTCATGACAGTAGGACCACCCGTAGTGGTGAACAAAAATAATGCCCCCACCATGGAGCATTATCCGACACGTGGCATCCTAGTCAGCGTTGGGCATTATAGCAAAAGAGGTGTAGTGGGACATTATTCCAATAATGTCCATGCAATCATTTGACAATTTTTTTTAATTTAAAACATAAAAATCTTCATTAATTTAAAATAAAAATTACACTACATGAAATAAAAAAAAACGAAAAAAAAAACAGAAAATTAAAAAACAGAAAAAAAAACCGAAAAAAAAAACCGAAAAAAAATAAAGTTAAAAAAAAAGAAGATGATCTAGAGTCCATATTTTTCTCGAATAAATATTAGAGTACGTCGAGGTTCGTCCTTTTCCTTCTTCTTATGCGACCTTCTGCCGCGTTTCGATTTCTCTTGCACCGGTTCGGGTTGCGTCTCCGGCACGACATCAACATCGGGTTCGGATTCGGCTTGTTGTTGTGACGGTTGCGAGCCGCCGCCTTGACCATAGACGAAGGTGGGAGGCACGAACGGAGTGGCGCCACTCAAGTAAGCCGCGTACGGTAAAAAGCTCGGGTCCATGTCTTGAAGGTTATACGGGTGTTGCGGTTGGGTTGTGTCGTGGGTCTTGCGGGGGCACCAAAAGGGGGTCGGAATTGATGCATGATTGTATAAAAAATAGGAGAAAGTGGGTTTTTTGGTATAAAAAATAGGAGAAAGTAGTAGAGAAAGTGAGAGGTTTTTTATAAAAAATAAGAGAAAGTGGGTGATATATATATATATAGTGGGTAAATTTTTGAATTAAAAAAAAAAACACAATTGACCGTTGCCAACGTTCAAGTCTCGCCCCCCTATGCAAGTCCAGCGTTTTAATTAAAATGCCAACGGCATTTTTTTTCAAAAATAACGCCGGAAAACGCCGGCCGTAGTGGAGCTCGGGGCGTTTCCGGGCTTTTTTTTTTCAATTTAAAAAAAAAAAAAGACGCCCAGGTGGTCTAACTAGTGTGGCCCTTGTATTCAATGCGGTTATAGCCTTATAGGCCACTGTAGCTATAAGTCAGTCCATGTTTAAGAGGCATTGTAAAACCAGAAGAGTTTTGTACCAAAATTTAATATAAACCACACTTAAAAATGATATGACAAAGTAACATATATGATAGTAACTTTAACAATGCGTATAATTATGTGTGCTAAAAATCAGTCACAACCGATTCGCAAACGATAGTCATAAAGTATAAGTACAGAGACGTAATGTGCCAAGGCACCCATCACCACAAAGACGTGGAATATCTGGTGACTGTGCCCGACTAAATCAAACCAACCTGGCCTCCACTTCTCGGGTACTCGGCTAACATAAAACATGGCTCCCACCAAGTAAGAAAGCCCCATGGCCGATTCAAATCCTAAAGTCGTATTCCTTTGTGGCACATTCCAGTTAATGATGGTCGCGTGGATTGCGGGTATTACCCCGAAAAGGCCCATTGCCACAAAAATCAAAGTACGCATGGACCGGTATTTACCTCTCATTCGTGTAGGAGAGAGCAACACCATGATCGCGAATAGACCTAGAATTGTGATTATTCCGAGGTAGACGTATTGCCACACGGGGTTGCATTGGAAGATATAATAGATTTGAGGGAAGAATGAGGTGATGATCATAACCGCGATTCCTGTATAGTCTAGTTGACTTAGTCGGCAATTCAGATGATGCGAGTGACAAGAAAAAAGATGGCATACGCTACTTGCCACGAAACAAAACATCGAACCGCCCAAGTAGACATACAATGGCCAACGCGTCACTTCTATATGTTGTGGTGATGTATCTATGTACGACGACATCATTTGACGAGTATTATTCAAAGAATGATCTGATGAGAAAACCCTGAAAATACAGAACAAGAAAATTAGAAGTGTAAACTAGGTTAGGCAAGCTTGAACTTGAACCAACACATGAGTTTATTATTAACACTTTTTTCAAGAAAATTTGGGGTTGTTTATAAGCTATTGAAACCGAGCGAACCGTCTAAATCAAAGCAAGTTGGTTGGTTTGCCGATTTAAGATTTATACGATTCGGTTATGAAGTTTTGACAGTTTGATGTGGTACGCATTGGTAGTACATTCATTAACCCTTTTTCTTTTTTATTGTCGATCTTGTTTCCATTTTAGAATATGCGGTTACATATATGTATTATATTCGTTAACCATCTCTGTATCTATGTCTATATTTATATCTATATCTATATCTATACCATATAATAAAGTAAATTAACGAGAGATACGTGTTATTTATTGGAGCTATCTATTTTTTTGTTTTTTTTTTCCTTTATCTTTTACTACCTTTCAAAAAAAATTAAAGCCTTTAACACATACCATCTGGAAACATGAACGAAATCCGCCACTTGATATAAATCGGTCAAGTTTGCAATTGTCAGCACCAAAAATGCAATAAATCCAATCAAGTGTCTGCACGATAAAAAAAAAAAAAACAAATATTCTCACACCGAACGTATGTTATCAACTAACTGATATTTATTTTACTTGCAAATTAAAAATAAAATATCGAGTAAATTATTAAAATCGTCCCTGAGGTTTGGTCATGTTTGCAAATTTCATCAAAAACAATTTCTTTTTGTACTATATTGCCATTCAATTTTAGGATTTTTTTGCCTTTTCCACCAAAGGTTTTAACTTTTTTGTCAAAATCGTTCCTGAAATTTGGGATTTTTTTGCCATTTTCATCCGAATATCTGATTGAAAAAAATAGAAAATTAGACGTTTAGATGAAAATGACAAAAAATCTCAAAAGTGAAAGACAATATAGTATAAGAAAATCATTTTAGATGAAACTGACAAACATTTCAAAACCACAGGGACGATTTTGGCAATTTACTCTAAAATATCAAACCCAAAAATTAGAGAGAAATCAATTCACAAATTGACAAGTGAAGTATAGTTGGTTGTTGCAACAACCAGCCCCAAAATTTAATGAATATCATATTTAAAAAAAAAAGATAATTAACATTTTCCTCAATAATTTATTCAAAAAAAAAAAAAAAAAAAAAAAAAAAAAAAAGAAAAAGTAATCTAAGAACAATTAAATTATTGATGATCCAGATCATCGAAGAAGACGATCAAATTTCAGGCGCTCGAGAATAAATACAAACTTTTCTCCTAAATTAACATCAAAACCATAAGAAATTCAGATGACGTTAATCAGAATGAAGATCACGAACTTTTAACCTAAAATCAGCTGCAAATTTGAATAAAATTACTAGATGATCGTAATTAATAAGAATTCCGAGCAGCAAATTCGAACAAATCGTAAACAAAAAACCACAAATGAATTATTAATAATTAATCGAAAAGGTTGAAGAAACATAATAATAATGTAAGTGAAGCGAGATCTAGAGGGAGCGCTTACGTCCAAACATTTAGGGTTTCGTTGTGAAAAAGGAACAAGGAGATGAAAGCATGCTTGAGAGGCCAATCAGCTCTGTAGTACTTCAAGATGTACTCGTTGTCCTTCATGTAATCTGGCAGTTGTTCATAGCTCAACAATGGATACTTGTTCTTGTTGAGATTTAGAAACTCTGTTTCCTCCATTTTTGCACTTTCTTCTTTCATCACTCTCACACGTATGTTGTGTTGTGATACGTGAGCTTCTTTCTATATTGGGGAACAGAAAGAAGGATATTTTTTCAATTTTGTTTAGAAATTGTGTTTATCGGAGAACCAAAAGAAGGATATTTTTTCAATTTGAGTAAACTGGCATTTCGGTGAGGTTTGGTCATTTTTGTCATTTTAGTTCAAAATTCAAATCTTTTAAATCTGGGTTTATGTGGTTTTGCTTTTATTGCTATTTTGGTCTAAAAATCAAATCACCTCTTATTTGACTATTAAAATCTGGTAATTTTGTTTTTTTTTTCTTTAGGGGCAAAATGGTCTATCTCAATTTATTATAACATATTAATAATTAAATTAATTATATTAAATCCATACCCTCATAAATATGGTCAGATATATCTTCCCCCATAACTTTATCTTCCCCAAAATCGCCCCACACCAAACCCTAGCAGAAAGTTTGTTGTTTTGGATTCTTTTAGTAATCGATAATCCCCTTGTGTTGAGAGTTATTCCATACATTGAACTGCGACAAATCAGGGGTCCTATCTGCACCAGTATTGAGCTCGTCTCCCTGGTCTGGCCTTTCTCCCCAGTTCCCACTGTTCCCCTCTTCCATAACCACTTCCGTAGGTTGATTGTCTTCTAAATTACCACCAACCATGTCAAAATCAATAACCCTAGTAGGAGTCGGAACACTTACCGGGGCTGAATTAAGCGTACACGGAGACTTAATCGGTGTGACCAAACCTTAAGGGCTTGAGCTAGACTGGTTGAGAGCCATAACAACAGCATCAAAGGACTGAGCCTTCACGGAAACCCCTGACGTCGGTTCCACTTCCATAGTAACCCCATCGGAGCGATTAAGGGTATTCAACAGCCAGTGACTTTGAACGTTCTGGTCAATCGGTATGTTAGGCTCCCCATCTTGAACGAAGTCTTGAACAATCAGATTAGTTAGGGGAGGACGAGACTTATCAGCTTTAGAGGGTTTCAGAGTTCCTTTCGAGACAGGAATTGAAGAACCATGTGATGATTTACCATTGCCTCCATCCACAGCTTCACTTTTCATCTGAGATTACCCAACCGATTCGATAATGGCGATTTTTGGGAAAGATAATTTGGGGAAGATGAAGTTATGGGGGAAGATATATCTATAATTAATTTAATTATTAATATGTTATAATAAATTGAGATGGACCATTTTGCCCCTGAAGAAAAAGACAAAATAATCATATTTTAATAACCAAATAAGAGGAGATTTGATTTTTGGACCAAAATGACAATAAAAGTGAAACAACATGACCCAAATTTAAAAGGTTTGAGTTTTGGACTAAAATAGCAAAAGTGACCAAACCTCAGGGACCAAAATGGTAGTTTACTCTTTCAATTTTGTTTAGAAATTGTGTTTTATCTTAAAAGTTTGAGTTAAATGCCTTTTTAGTCTCAGCGGTTTGCGTCATTTTACCCGTTTAGTCCAAAGGTTTCGTTTTTCGTCTGGGGTCCAAAAAGGTTTCACACCGTTGCGATTTTAGTCCACTGGGTTAATTTCATCCATTTTCTCTGTTAACCAGAAGAGTAATTCGGTCATTTTATATGTAATTCTGTTAACTAGAAGGGCAATTCGGCCATATAAAATGACCAAATTGCCCTTCTCGTTAACAGAAAAATGCATGAAGTTAACCTAGTGGACTAAAATAGCAACGATGAAACATTTTTAGACCTACATACGAAAAATGAAACCTTTAAACTAAACTTGCAAAATGACACTAACCACATGAACTAAAATCGCATTTAACGTTTTGTTTGCTATAGATAATGGAGTTTTTAAATTGAAACGTGTTTGAGCCAACATAAGAGTTTTATATTTATTTTGTATCACTTTGGTTTGTTACTACATTTGTATTGTTTATGAGTTTTAAATCAATAAAAGGAAGAAAAAAAACAAAGTCACGACACACTTAAAAGGATACCAAATACATGTTTACATCAGTAAAAAAGAACACGGGTATCACTTTCGATAATATTACCAACGCCGGTACCGATGTCGTATCGATTCGGTTGTTCACAGTAATTGTATGATACTGAAGAGGTATGGTCACAATTCCTTGCCCACATGGCAAGGACCACACCACTTTCTCATCCTACATGGCGCCCACATCAGCAAGCGAATCCAGAAGCTTCTAGAAGCTTCTGGAAGACGGCAAGGTGGCACCAAAGATGCTCCCTCCGACAGAAAGGACAACACGTGTCACCATTCATCGAGCGCCATGTAGGCCTGCATCAAATCAAGGAGCAGACCGACAACAGCGGTACGATGTTTCCAGCATGGGCAAATATAGGCGCGCCACGTGTACCACTACCCTGACCACAACAGAGGGGACCAAGAGGATATTCCCCTTGGTCGGACAGCTGGTGCCCTATAGCAGCTGGCAAGGTTGCTCCTCCCTCTTTCACCCTCCGGCTATAAATAGGACCCTTGATCATTCAGGTTAATTCCATTCGATTCCTCTCACTCTCACTCTTAACACACACTGTTTCATTTCCTCATAACAGAACTTATTCTCACGCCGGAGCCCGGTTAAGAGGGAAACCCCCATATTCCCCTCTTAACGAGCTAACGGTGTTACTGTTTTGCAGGACTCAGTCTTTTGGCGAGTAGAAAGAAGATTGAACCCACAGAAGAGACGACCCAGCTAGTTAATCATTGGATTAAACCAGTGTTTCATTATTGGCGCCATCCGCATTTTTTGCAAACCACTCTCATCTTCTTTTTTGTTCAAAAACTCTCTAAAATGACTGAACCAACCCCTTCTCCTCAAATGGACGGAGAAGTCTCTTCCTTTGAACTCATCACGGACACCGCACGCGTCCAAAGGGTCCAGGGGAACGAGACCATCCAAGAAGGACGAGTGCACAACGATTTTCCTGAGATCTTCGGAAGCACATCCAGAGTGGTTAGCCAAACCAATAATGGAGCTACCTTCCAAACCCCACCCAGGATAATCAACCAAACCACGAATGGAGCTACTTTCCAACCCCCACCCGGGGTAGTCCTCCAAACACCCCCAGCAGTTCAAGCACCAAACCATGGAGCAGGCCCTTCAGCTCCATCGGAACAAACACAACTGAACTTCTCTGCACTTTTAGGGCTACCCGAAGGAAAAACTCTGGCTTCCTGGTATGCCGAACAAATGGCGTCTATAAACCTCGTTTATACACAACTCAGCGCACAACAGGCTTTGCTCCAAGCACAAGCCAACCAGTCTGCATTTGTTACCCCACCGCAAAGGTCTTTGAGCACTCACATGCCTCAACAGGCCAATGCATGGAACTTACGCCCCGAAAAAGCACCTGTACTAAACATCAGAAGACCGAGCGCGCAAGACACGTGCGATACCTACGGCGAAACAGAAAGCAATTATGTGCAGTATTCTCATCCACAACGAAAACCAGTGCAAAGTCGTTTAGGTCCGCGCAATATAAACGACGAGTGGGACAGTTATAAGGAAGAAGACGATGAGACATACAAAGAAAGCACAGTATTCAGTAGGTTACCACCTGAACACGAGGGGTACAAACCCCGCAAGCACGCAGGGTACAATCCAAAAGCAGAACATGATTACTCATTGAGCTATCGCCCAGACGACATGGCCGAAAACTCAAAATTCATCAAGGAGATTGCGACAGCTGATATCGACAAGACGAAACTGTAACCACCCTGGTTTTCACACTCGCAATTTATTCCGACAGGCATGATAACAAATACCGTGTTTGGAATGAAACTTATTTGAACATACTTGCTTTGTGCTTATACATGCTTATACCAATACAAACACGTGAAACAATTACAATCTTGTTGAGTTTTATGCTATTAAACAAGGCTACACAAACTATAAGGGCCTATTTCGACATTTTGTGAAACTACAATTTGAGGGATCTAATTTTCATTCTTTGAAACTTGCTTGAAAACGTTGATTTAAAGTCCGAGGACTAAAACCATCATTTTTAGAAAGTACAAAAGTCCGGGGACTAAAAAGTCATTTTAGAAATCTTATAAGTTCGGGTTAGAAATGTAATTTTTGAAAACTATAAAGTTTAGGGTCCTTTATGACATTTTTGAAACTTACTTTATAAATAAAAGAATTAAATTTTTAAACTTTTAAAAGTCTAGGGTTCAAAATGTCATTTTTGATACTTATATTTTAAATAAAACAAATATATATATTTGAATTAAAAGTCAAGGGACCATTTGGCCTTTTTCTTAAACTTGAACTACAGGGACTGTTCTTGTCATCTTAAAACTCTTTTTAACCTAATAACATTAACAGGGTTAGTTAAATTACAAAGGTTTTCTCATTTAGAGACTAACCAAGTTAGTCTATCCAGTTAACTATTACAGGGGCTATTTTTGTATATTATGAAACCTCAGGGACCTAACTGTAACTTCTGTTACATTTAAATAAATAAAAAAAGAAAAAAGAAAAAAGTTTTATGGAAAACCTTTGAAAACCGGCCTCTTATCAGGATCGAACTCAGGACCTCTCGGTTAACAAACAAACACACAACCACTCGGCCGGGCATGCCACATCCGATTTATTCTTCACTCGTATTATATTTATAAACTATTTAAAACCGAACTGAATTTAATAATTCAGATTTGTAAGTTACGGGATTTCGAACAAATCCACCAAAATCGATCTGTTCCACTTGTTTACTTGATTAACTTATCTGAAATCATTCCCACATGTTCCCAACCCCATTACCAACTCATTTTCGCATTAATTCGACACACTTTATTGCCCATTCGGCTATAATTCAAACTTTTTATAAAAAAATTTAAAGTGGAACAAACCCACTGATTCCTGTCGATTTTGTGTTGAATTGAGGTATTATTAAAGTCCCTTCAATCCCCACGATCATTCTACACCATTCACATTTCACAAACATTTCGAAATTACGTCTGTTCGCCGTCTGCAACTCTCGCCGGAATTCATACTCGCCGGACATAGCCGTTTCCTCGTTTCCCGACGTTACCGGAACAGTTTTATTCGTCCAATCAGTATGTTCATACTTATTTAATATTTCTGCAAGTTTAATTCGATTATAATCCTGTTTTGAATCGGAATCGGGCGGGTTTGACCTTCGTTGACTATTTTGGGGAAGAAGACAATGAATAGTTCTTTCTTTATTTAAATGTTATTTTAGTAAAAACAGATTATTTCATTAATTCATAATAAATCGACATTAATTAGTTAAAGTCTGAAAATTTTAGCATAAATTCTTTAAACACTAATACATTTATAAAAAAATATAAAACCTACAAAATTTATAAAAAAAAAACTGTTTTATTTAATTAAAAACAGTTTTGATCTTTAAAAATTTATAATAAATCGATTTTAATGAGTTAATTATTGAAATTTTTGTGGTAATTGTTTTAAGTAATAAACTTTACAGAAATAATTTGTTACTAATATTTCATATAATTTTGATATTTTTATGAAATAAACAGTATTTACACTTTAAGAGCATAGTTTAATTTTATATATTTAAATTAAATAACTATAGAATTTGTGTCCAAAATTATTTTTATGATGTTACATGCTTTATTCTGAGTTTATATAAAGTATGTTACTATTTGGTTATTTACAGATTATTTTACATAATTAAATCAGTTAAATCATTTAATTAAACTTAACAGTTTTAATTATATAATTATATGAATTCTGCTCAAAAATATTTTTATATAAAAATACACATGTTTCTGAGTTT
>JARYGA010054966.1:0-24579 GCA_030545235.1 Helianthus tuberosus
CAACTATAAGATTCGCACAATCCAGCAAATCTGCATAGTACAAAGATTCTTCTGCACCACGGGGTCGTGCTCAGCGGACACGAGGGCGTGGTCAACTAAAAAGACAAAACTGCATTAAATGAAGAAAGAGAAGGATGTGGACACGGGGCCGTGCCCGAGCTTCTGTTCAGCCTATAAATAGAAGTACTTGGCTCAAGCTCAAACCATCCCTTGGCACACCACCTCTCTCACACTTCACCCACCACCCACCACCACCATAACACCATCATCTACCACCATCATCCATTGTCCATCGTAGAGTGTGTGAGTCGTCTCGGGATCCAAGATTGATCGTAAGAGTTCTTGACAATCAAGGCCATGTTTGCCTAAGTCTCTTACATCACTTGGTGAAGACAAAGTGTCTAGTGTAATACTTTTTATTTCTAATCTTTTGCACTTTTTACTTGGTTTTGTATTAATGACTTTAATAACTAGTTGCTTATGTTGAAGGTGATCTTTCCTTATCGTTTGTCTGTGGTGTCTTGGCATTATTTTACTGTCTATATAAAATAAAAGATTTTCACCATTCATATCTCCACGGTTTATATGGAGGTATGTTGGCTACCTGGTCGGGGGTTAAGGGAACGGTTTGGTAAAGGTCTTGCCATTGTTCAGCGTTTAGAGGTCCTGCAATGGACCTGGGTCAAATTTAGTAGGACCTCCTTCAATATTTAACGGTATTGGATGGCGGGGGTCCAAACTCTTTGATCCCCTCATAAGTTAACTACTATTAATACTATAACCCGGCTATTTTGGACTGTATCCCTGCTGACTCAGACTAGTTAGTCGAGGGTAACGTCACCTCCAAAAGAGGGGCCTACCATAATTTGCATTAATAACTTAATTAATTATCTTCCAATAATCCACCTTTTTAGGATTGTATCCTTGCTGACTCAAACTACTGGGGTGAGGGTAACGTCACCTTAAAAAGAGGGGCCTACTACAATAACTAAGATACTCTCTTAAAATAGTGCAAAAGTGCGGAAATAATCAAAGGTTACACTAGATACGAGTCGGAACCAAGTGATTCATCTTGTCTATCTGTTTTTTCTTTTTATTTTTATTTTCAGCATTTTAGTTAGTTTTTATTTTTCTTAGTTTAAAATATTTTTCTAAAACTTCTTTTTGATTTGATTAGACGTTGAGGATAAACCGGTACTAAAAGCTCTTGTGTCCTTGGACGACCTCGGTATCTTACCAACACTATACTACGCTCACGATGGGTGCACTTGCCCATATGTGTGTCTAGTGTTAGTAAATATCGTGTTTTATAAATTTAAAACTTGACTAAAAAGTGTTAAAGGGGCTTAAAATATACACCTAATATATATAACACTCGACTACGCATCAAGTTTTTGGCGCCGCTGCCGGGGACACAAGGATTTTTAGAAAGTTAGGAATCAACGGCCTAATCGTTTTTCTTATTTTTCTTTTTTTTTTTAGGATTTTTTTTTTAGTTTTTCAGCTTCTGCAGAACCCAGCACGGGCCGTGCCCGCTGAACACGCCCCGTGCCCAATCATTGGAACTGGCAATCTTGTTTTAAGTCAGACAGTAAGCTGAACACGGGGCCGTGCCCACTAAACACGCCCCCGTGCCCAAGTTTCAGTTACTGAAAACAGAACCGTAAGATCCCGACGGTTGGTAATTTCTGACACAAACATGAGTGATACTGATACTTTTTACTTTCGGCACTCTTATGGTACTATGTGGTGTCAATTATGTGGTGGTAACCATAAAGAATTAGAATGTTTTTTTTTTCTAAATTATAAACCCCACTATATAGACCCATCATTCCCTAGTATCCTTAAGAGGGGCGAAAGTAAAAATAATCCCTATCGCTCCCTCGAATGCGCCCAACCGGATATTCTAGGAGAAATGCTTCTCGATGAATTATTTCAACTAGAAGATCTAATTAGTAATTGGTTAAAAGAACTTAGGGAAGATTTCAATAATCTTTTCCAAGACGATAACCAAGAAGAGAGGTTGGAAACACATTCAAACAACTTCATTGTTTTTAATGATACTTCTAACTCTAGTGAGGACTTGAGCGATAGTCGTCCCTGTGTCGATTGTGCCGTGAAGGACTCCCCATCGACTTCGTTCGATGCATACATAGACCTGAGCGATTCGACATACACCTTCTTTAACGAGAGCCCGGGAAAGGGTTGGACTTTGTCCACCTACTTATAGCATAGGAATCACCCTCACCGACAACCTCTTGCCTTCTCGTCTCAATCTAGAACAATTAAGGTATCTTAGACACTTTGGGGTTGTTCCATCTAGTAAGGAACCACCCGATCCGGGAAAGTTCCTTGAAATTTGAAGAAATCCTTAAGACACGAGGCCGTGTCCAGGTCAACACGCCCCCGTGTCCACCCAAAAGATTCCCTTCTGATTTTGTCAGAATGCGGTCAAAAATGTGTCCGGATTCCATCTGCACACGGGGCCGTGTCCAGCCGACACGGGGCCGTGCGCAACGTACTGTCGTTTTCTATAAATGCAGCCAAGAATCTTGCACATTTGAACCATTCCAGGGACAGAGATTTGAGGAATATTCTCACATACCATCCTAGGTATTTTTTAAAAGAAGTTTCTCAACCATCTTCTTGTCCTTTCCTCTTTTATCCACTTTCATCTTCTTCAATTTTCTTCATACTTCCATTAAAGCTTGAATATTCCATAATTTCAAGCCTTATTGGGATGTTTGTTAGATTTTTGTTAATGAAATCTTGTTAAAAATAATTTTTATAACAATGTTTTATGTTGTTAAGTTCAGAAATGCTTCAAAAATCATAAAAACAATTTGAAACCCCAAGATTCCTTGTTCATAAATCCTGCAAACATCTGAACACGGGGCCGTATTCGATGAACACGGGGCCGTGTCCGAAGTACTGGATCCATAAAGTTGAACTCTTTTCGGTATGTTTTCTCAGAATGGCAAGCAGAACAAGCGGAAACTCTTCGTCGCATTCCAGAAATAACCGGCAGGGGAGAAGATCATCAACGGTTGAAGATTCTCTTGTAAACTATGTTTACGCCTTAAGAGAGGCCCTTGATGAAGTAACAAGTGTGGAAGAGGCATTGGTAGACCGCATTAATCATTTGACGGTGGGGCTAGAAGGATGTCTCCGGGAGGTCAACCTTTTGCACCAAAGGTTGAACATTCTCGCCTCTCCTCCTTTGGTACCGATTATCACCCAAAGGGCATGGAATGTGGTGCCGGAAGTCATCATTCCGGCCGAATGGTACGCCCTATACCCGGAACCTCCTCGAGACATACTACAAGGGGTTCCGGTTGGTGTCGCTCCTCCTCCACCAGATGTTGAGGAACATGAAGCCGCCTCCCTTCTCCCGAGGGAGAGCGAAGAATGGCTCTAGCAACATCTAAGGAACACCGTTCGGCTTGGAGTTCTATAAGACTTTTAGACCGGAAGTCTATTTCCGGAATTTTGGTTCTTATTGTAGAAATAGAACTCCTTAGGAAGATTTTACGGATCAGTTGACCTATTTAATATTAGGACTTTTAACTTTTATTTTCTGCTTTATTTTTCATTTTTTTAGGACTATTATGTAATTCTCTCTATGATTAATGAATGATGGTTTTAGTTAATTTGGTGTTTTGGATGGTGTTGAAATGAATAAAACACACTTGAGATGGCAAAAGATGCAAGGGAAACTTGAACCAGCACTCCATGCAGGAAAACAGAACCGTCCGACAAATTTCTTCATTTACAGTAAGCTCGGCACGGGCCGTGTCCACCCAACACGGCCCCGTGCTGCACAGTCTGCAGAAAAAGACCCAGTTCAGGTAACTGGACACGGGCCGTGTTCATCCAACACGCCCCCGTGTCCAGGCTTCTGTTTCTCTTGTTTTAATTTTGTTACTGGCACTTGAACACTGGGCCGTGCCCGAATAACACGGGGCCGTGTTCAGCGCCCAGTAACACAAATTTTTTTTTTGCTTTTTCACACCTTTTACACATTCAATCAACCTAAAAACTTATTTTTGGGACACATTGAGGACAATGTGTAATTTAAGTGTGGGGGGATGCTAAAACCTTGAATCTTGCAAGTCCTAAATACAAGTCTTACACAAAACTCTATTGGAATCGCTAATCACCCCAAATTTTTTCAAAAATTTGCAATTTTTTTTTCTCTTGTCTAGGTTTAACTCGGGAATTTCAAGTTCTAAAAAGGTTATATTTTTACGAATTTACAACCGATAGCGTCCTGATAAAAAGAACCAACATAAGAAAATTATGAAAATGCATGACAAGCTTAGTTAAAATTTGATTATATATACTTGATCACATAAAAACCCATTCCCACAAAAGTGAGTTTTGAGCCTTTATTGAGCATACAATTACATATCATTAGAACTAAATGCTCATTTTTCGTTTCTTGTGTGAATAGCCGCTTGGTTCTTACGACTCTAGAACTTGCCATGACGATACATTCCCGGTCCTTACCAACTTAAACCCGAGTAAGTAAATGATGGAGGCATTAGGACTAACCCTTTTTATTTCTACACCATTATTTTTCTTTTTTTTTACCACCTACCCAAAATCCCCCTAGCTAGCCCCTTTGAGCCTAAACCTTTTCATTTCATAACCCAAACCAAACACCCTTTTTACCCACTAAAACTTTTTCATTTTTACCCCTTTGTTTTAGTAACAAGTTCGATTTTTCATATGACTTTTCAAAAAAAAAAAAAAAAAAAATTTGTGTTGATGATGAAGCAAAAGAAAATAAACAAACAAGTTCATCAAAAATAACTTTGTTTGAATAAATAGCTTCATCAAAATAAAAGTTACAAAAATAGAAAGTCTTACGAAAACCGACACTTGTTATGCTTTTCGCCTTTTTTCTACTAACCGCTAACCACCAACCCAACCACCTACCTTTAACCCAAGCCTAACCCTTCACCCACAAAGTCCTCTTGATATTTACAAAGGTATATAAGTTAAAAAGGAGGAGGATTGATTGCTTGGCAAGCCTATGGTAGGAGTAAGTTCCATGCCGCTCTCGAGTGATCCACAAAAATACATTTTCGGCCGAGTGTTGAGTGATCCCCGTGAGGTATGTGAACTTGTATATAAATAGAATTTTAAAGAGGCATGTTACGCCCTAATAAGTAATTTATCTTATGAAAAGTTTTAAATAAATCATGACGAATAGGATTGTAAATAAATAAAAATAAAATTAAATAAAGAATCTTGGAAATCCCGACACTCTACGACAAGCCCAAAAACCTTCTTCTCTACCCATTCCATTTGGGAGTGTAATAACCACATATTAAAGAGTTTTGCTTGAGGACAAGCAAATATTCAAGTGTGGGGGTATTTGATGTGTTAAAAATGCAACATATAAATTTCATCAAATGAGGCATAAAACTAACCCCTTTTTAGTACTAATGTTGGAAAAAGTGTGCTTTTGTCTTCCTTTTGTATTTTCAGGATTAAATGAGCTCAAATTAACAAAAGAAGCAAAAAGACATCAAAATCTAACATAAATACAAGAAAAGGGACAAGACGTGACATGCCCAACCCCACGACAACATCTTCCCAAGCAAAACAAGAGATCAGAAGCCTGAACACGCCCCGTGCTCAGCCAGCACGGGGGCGTGCCCAAGTGTCAGCAGAAAAGACAAAGTGGTAGAAGCTTCTATTGCCCACCACGGGGCCGTGCTCAGCGGACACGGGGCCGTGGTCAACTATAAGATTCTCACAATCCAGCAAATCTGCATAGTACAAAGATTCTTCTACACCACGGGGTCGTGCTCAGCGGATACGAGGGCGTGGTCAACTAAAAAGACAAAACTGCATTAAATGAAGAAAGAGAAGGATGTGGACACGGGGCCGTGCCCACTGGAGCTTCTGTTCAGCCTATAAATAGAAGTGCTTGGCTCAAGCTCAAACCATCCCTTGGCACACCACCTCTCTCACACTTCACCCACCACCCACCACCACCATAAAACCATCATCCACCACCATCATCCATTGTCCATTGTAGAGTGTGTGAGTCGTCTCGGGATCCAAGATTGATCGTAAGAGTTCTTGACAATCAAGGCCATGTTTGCCTAAGTCTCTTACATCACTTGGTGAAGACAAAGTGTCTAGTGTAATACTTTTTATTTCTAATCTTTTGCACTTTTTACTTGGTTTTGTATTAATGACTTTAATAACTAGTTGCTTATGTTGAAGGTGATCTTTCCTTATCGTTTGTCCGTGGTGTCTTGGCATTATTTTACTGTCTATATAAAATAAAAGATTTTCACCATTCATATCTCCACGGTCTATATGGAGGTATGTTGGCTACCTGGTCGGGGGTTAAGGGAACGGTTTGGTAAAGGTCTTGCCATTGTTCAGCGTTTAGAGGTCCTGCAATGGACCTGGGTCAAATTTAGTAGGACCTCCTTCAATATTTAACGGTATTGCATGGCGGGGGTCCAAACTCTTTGATCCCCTCATAAGTTAACTACTATTAATACTATAACCCGGCTATTTAGGACTGTATCCCTGCTGACTCAGACTACTTAGTCGAGGGTAACGTCACCTCCAAAAGAGGGGCCTACCATAATTTGCATTAATAACTTAATTAATTATCTTCCAATAATCCACCTTTTTAGGATTGTATCCTTGCTGACTCAAACTACTGGGGTGAGGGTAACGTCACCTTCAAAAGAGGGGCCTACTACAATAACTAAGATAATATCTTAAAATAGTGCAAAAGTGCGGAAATAATCAAAGGTTACACTAGATACGAGTCGGAACCAAGTGATTCATCTTGTCTATCTGTTTTTTCTTTTTATTTTTATTTTCAGCATTTTAGTTAGTTTTTATTTTTCTTAGTTTAAAACATTTTTCTAAAACTTCTTTTTGATTTGATTAGACGTTGAGGATAAACCGGTACTAAAAGCTCTTGTGTCCTTGGACGACCTCGGTATCTTACCAACACTATACTACGCTCACGATGGGTGCACTTGCCCATATGTGTGTCTAGTGTTAGTAAATATCGTGTTTTATAAATTTAAAACTTGACTAAAAAGTGTTAAAGGGGCTTAAAATATACACCTAATATATATAACACTCGACTACGCATCAGAATTGCTATATAAAGGACTTATAGTTCACTTGTTCATTTGCACACTTGAAAATTTCTTCACAACTCATTCTCTAGAGTCCCTTGGAGCTCTAGGAAGCTTTCCTCATTTCATATTTCGTGCTAAGAGTCCTTGTAAGCATTCTTAGCCTCTCTAGTTCAAGTTTTATTAGTTTAATGACCAAAAGTCAAAGCTATCGTAATTAAGCTTTGACTTAGTGATTAATCACTAATGGTCCAGCCATTATTCGTTTTAAAAGTGGCTATGAGTTGGTAATTATGTAGGTAATGAACCCTTAAAAGGGCACCTACTGATTTCCACTCTAACTTGCTCAATTGTCGGGTCAAACTTATTAATAAAAAGTCAACAGAATCAATTTTTGCAAATAAATTCATAACTGACAATGCAGAAGTTATGGAACATGTTTTAACATTAAAATAACTTGGTAAATAATATAAGAGCATGGTTAGGCATGTTCAACCCGACAATTCTGAGTTTAGGCTCGGTTCGCAACCGAAAGTCGCAAAAGTAGACTTTATCTTTGACTTTCAGTTCTGACCCGATTTAGCTTAGTTTAGATATGCCTTAGGGTTCCATTAGGACCATATTACATGTTAGTATAACCCTTTGAGATTATACAATATGGTTCCTTTGAAATCCGAATCATTTGTATGTTTCCGTTAAATGCTTAAAAGTTGACCATTATGCCCTTTTGATATAAAAACGAGATTTTTGAAAATGTGAGAGGACAAAAACCTTTATTACTGATTTATAAGCATGTCCTAAAAATTTGACATCAGTTTATGATCTAAATTAGGAGTTATGCTCGATATCGTAAACTGAAGTCTTTTTATTATTTAAATGGCATTTTTAGTATAAATCACATTCAAACCCAATTTTTGTCACCAAACTTTATACCTACTGATATAATATAATATTTAGGGATTTTTGGAAATTTTTATTGAATTTTAAACTGATTATTTTATAGAGTTTTAAAGTAAATTCGGTATTGACGAAATTGCCATTTTCTTTGATAAAATGAGTTTTATATAACATTTTGACACCAAACTTTTTCCTACTGATTTCTTATGTTAAATAAAATATTTTAAACTTTATAAACTGATCAAAAACTCAGAATTCTTTAAATAACCCGAAAATCACCAAATACCGATTTTTACGCTTTTAAAACGCATAGTATGGGTTAAAACTATATTTGGCACCTAAAACTCATTACCTACTGATATTATAAGTAAATTTATATACTTTAACAGTAAGTAAAAGTGTTGAAATCAGATTTCCAAATTTGACCCTTAAAGCTTATGTGAAATGACCAAAATGCCCCTACGGTGCATAGTTTGGCTATAAATGATAAATTTCACATATATGCAATATCTTACTGATATAACTTGTAAAAATAAATATTTTTACTGATCGTTTTAGACCAGAACCTCATATTACTATTTAACTTCTTTTATAACCTTTAAAATGACCAAAATACCCCTACGGGGCTTAAATTGATTTTAAATTCGTTTTGGGCATAATGGAAGGTATCCTACTGATATCACAACATATTTAAAGCATATTAACTTGTGAAACATGTACATGACTCATTTGGTTACCCGTTATGCATTTTCGCGTTCGGTGCGGTTTATGTAACTAGTTTGCAAAAATTAACCGAAACAGGTCAAACCTTATCATTTTTACTTCAAAATCCAGAATGTATTTAGTTTACGCATTATATACAAGTCTTCATACTTGTCGGGTATAAATCACATTCTAATCCGGTCTTCTCTTAATCTTGCGTTTTGAACCGTAAACCTTTCAATAAAACTAACTGGTCTAAGTTCAAACTTAAGTAAGACCCGTTAGGAATCTAATAGGTTATTAAAACCTTCGTTCCAGATTTAGGAGCCCAGTAAAAGCTATTTACACTTGCTGATTGTTATACGACTGAGATTAAATTATATTTTGCTCAGTTAAATACTTTTAACTTATTTTCCCTTATACGGGCTTGGGATACGTTATTTAATAATACCGCTAGGTCGGGTATTGAATCTTTAATCGAATAATGGTTAAATCGTTGAGATAACGCGTTTAATCTGTTTTATTTTTTTAAGCCTTTGGGGGGTTAATGACCATGTCCTGGATATCCTCGGCTCATTCATTGAAATGGTCACGACTTAAGCACGGGGTGTAGGCATACACCTGCCAGTGCGTATGTAAAAAGATGTACCCGCTTGTTGAGACTAACTCGCCGTGGGTTTATATTATGTGGTGTGTCTATTAATCTTTAACCCGGTATTTCTAACCCGGGCTACTGAAAGTATGAGAAACATATAATTCTTTTACAAGATTAATTTAATAATTGTCCCAAGTTATAAAAGAATATTTGTGCCTTGTGCATTTAAATAAATTTTCTTATAATTTTCAAAAGAGTTGGTTAATTGTATTTACCAGTGTAAACTGACGTATTTTCCAAAAAAAATTAAGTGCAGGTACTAAGCGAAATGGCCTGGTTACTCCTAGTATCAAATAAAGAGTCTTGCAAGCTTTTGATGCTTAAATCTGTTGAACAGTATTTCTTTTTATCTTTGATCCGCCTGTGGATCCTTATACATTCCGTTGTGTAATATTTTATGTTACTTTCGAATCGGTTTGTATAATTATTACTTTTAGACTTCCACTGTGCATTGAACTGTGATAAATTGACTATGATGATATCAACTACGTCACGATACTCCCCACCGGGCCCATCGGTAATACGTGGAAATATCGGGGTGTGATAGGTTGGTATCAGAGCCAACATTGAGTGAATTAAACACTAGCTTTTTGTGTTTAATCTCAATGACACAGTTGCACATTCCTTGACTTCCGAGTCTAGGTAAGGACTTAGGACTAATCCTAATCTTTATTTTGTCCTTTATTGTTTTCCTTTGTTGTTTCTTTTGTTTGTTTTGGAAGGAACAAGAAAATGCCGCCACGTATCAGAGGAAGAGGTAGAGGCGGAAAAGCCCCAGTTTTCACAAGTCATGATCACGAAGCGGGGCCATCACATAGGCGTACACCGTCCGCTTCCATCGGATCGAGTCCTCATGAAGATTGGAGGACATACCTAGAGCCTGCGAGACGCCCTGTCTCGCTCAGGTCCTCACCTTCATACCACGATTCCTTCGGGCTCCATCAAAACGAAGAGTCCGACCATTCACACCATTCCTACTTGCCGTTGCAGCGGTCGGGTTCTCACCGCGCCTTTCAGGACCAAACCCCGTACTTCCAAAGCCGGTTCAATCCGATAAACAAGGTTCAAGATCCAGAGGGTCCGAACCCTCTGGGGCCAGCTGATCATTATCCTAAGATGCAGGATATGGAGATGGATGGTGACCCCGATCCTGCCGAGCCACCATCTGGGACGCCAACGCATCCCATTAAGATTTCTGACAGATCGTCTTTTCACGGTTCGCCATACAGAGGTCCAGACAGTTTTGCTGAGAGATGGGCCACATACCCCTGGGAGTTCACTCCCCCTTTCAACCCACAGCATCAGCAGCAGCAGGATCCCTCTGAGGATTCGCGTTTCCAGGCGGTTACGCCACCGCCGCCGCCAGAGCAGCAACCGCCTCTAGAACCACCGAGGCGAAGAAGATCAGGTGCACGGATGTCCGTGCGCAGGGGTTTCCACTTCAGCACCGCCCAACACAGCAGCAACAGCCACTACTCGCCATTGTATGAAGACCCACAGATGAGTGGGCCTTCAAACCCAGTTTCAGAGGTCGACTCTCCGCCAGTCGCACCACCACCACCACACGTGGGTTTTGATAACTGAATTCCTTCATACGCCAGTGCAGTGGCGTATAACCCTTTTGAGCAGCTGGCTTTTTCTGGCTACAAATACTACAACGCCCCTAGTGTTGACCTGTACCTAGAGGCGGCAAACTACAATGCTCTTCATCCTGAAGGGCCCTTTCAAGCTTCGTATCCAACTGGATACCCAGCATATGGGTATCAATACCCACCACCTCCTCAACCTTTGTGGCAGCAGCAGCCGCAGCCGCCACAGATCCAACCACGCAGCAGCAGGAGGTCCTACAGAGGTTGAACCAGGTGGATCGGGACGTGCAGGAGGAGCGTAGGAGCCGCCGAGGTCTACTTAAGGGTTTGGCTGATTTAATCAAGGGGAAGAAGAAAAGGGATTATTGAAATTCCTTAATTGTTTGTTTTGTTGTGGACATTTATTTATGTACCTAGTCCCTACGAGGACTTGTATTTTCATTTTAGCCCTTGCGTGGGCAAAGTTATTTATGTTAAAGTCCCGTTTAGGGCATCTATGTGCTCCTTTTAAAATTTAATGGAATGTTTTAATTTTAAAATTTCGTTTGTCATCATATGCATGAATATAATATATGAAATAAATTAAAATATCATCCCTTTTTGTAATTGATCTGCCATTAAATAAAATCTTAAAGGTAAAACCTAGCCCATGTGTCATTCTAAGACAGGGCCATGATGGTAGTCCCTTTCTAAGATTCAAAATCCTTGTTAACATCTGAAAACATGTTAACACTCCTAACGAATGTGATTCGATAAAATCACACAAGTCATCCTTATATTGGATTCTTCCAATTCCCTTATTTTATTATTTAAACATCAATTAGTGATGAAGTGCCTATGGGCCATAATTATTGTCCTTTGAGACAAAAGACAGTTGTAGTCTACGACTCCCTGTCGAGAAAAGGTGATGAACTATGTCCAAGCCTTAATGCCTTGATCCTATAAGATCATGACTTATAACTTATAACTGTCCTTGTGACTAGGCCTTTCGTGCCACTCTAATATTTAATGAATTATAACTAAGGATTAATTATAATGAAAATCCTAAATAAATGTGACTAACAAAATAACCGATATGGTATATTGATACCATGGTTAATGAATCATCAGGAATGACAATTCTGTTATAGACTTCTGAATAAATCATTGTCATCATTTTATGTAACAATCAAGCTACATGGCAGAATCAGAAGAAGTCAATAGTCACCCGATGGAGAATCATGATACTACCAGAATCAATGTAACTGGTGCGGAACTTCAAGCATTGATTGACAATGCTGTTACTAAAGCCATGGACAGGCAGTTTAAAGAATCGAGTGGTACTCATAGCAAGACCCTATCTGTACCTCATCCAAAACCACCCTCTAAGACTCATGTATCTCATAAGGACGAATCTCATCATTCGTTAAATCAGAGGAGTGTTCCATCCAACCGAATCTTGCTCAATCAGGAGCCGCGTGTTAAAACCTGTTCATATAAGTATTTCTTCTCCTGCAAGCCCAGGGATTTCACAGGGGAGAAAGGAGCCATTGATCACATGACGTGGCTAGATGAGATGGATACAGTGGTTTATATTAGTGGTTGTGCAGAACAGGACATTGTGAAGTTTGTGTCACAATCGTATAAAGGAGAAGCTCTAGCTTGGTGGAGGTCATTAATCCAAGCTACAGGGAAGATCCCGTTGTACAACTTGACATGGGATAAGTTTGTTGCTCTAATCAAAGAAAATTTATGTCCTCAACATGAAGTTGAGAAAATTGAGACTGACTTCCTAACCTTGGTCATGAAGAACTTAGACTGTCAGGCATATCTTACGAGCTTCAACACTATGTCACGATTGGTTCCATACTTGCTCACACCAGAACCAAAACGTATAGCTCATTTTATTGGAGGTCTAGCTCCATAAATTAAAGTAAGTATGAAAGCATCTAGACCTACCACATTCAGGTCGGTGGCTGATTTGTCATTATCTCTTACTCTCGATGAGGTTAGGCAGAGATCGCTTAAGAATTTTGAAGAAGGGAAAAGGAAATGTGAGGATGAGAACTCACGCCGTTCTGATAAAAAGCATAAGGGGAACTCTGAGAACAAGAAGGGTTCCAGGTTCAAAAAGGATAACCAACAGTAGGGTGAGAAGCCCAAATGTAAGACCTGCAAGAAGCGCTATCTAGGGAAGTGCAGGTTCGAATCAAAATACCAATCGCAGCCTAGAGCTTGTGGGATCTACAAATCAAGTGAGCATAAAATGTTAGATTGCAAGAAGATAAAGGATGCGACTTGTTACAACTGTAACGAGAAGGGGCATATCAAGTCCAACTGCCCAAAGTATGCAAAGAAACCTGAAGAGGGTAAAAAGACCAATGCTCGGGTCTTTCAAATGAATGCTCAAGAAGCGGTTCAGAACGACAATGTGATAACATGTACTTTTCTTATCAATGATGTTTATGCAAGGGTACTGTTTGATTCGGGTGCAGATAAGTCATTTGTAGACAACAAATTTTGTAAGTTATTAAATCTGCCTGTTAAAACCCTAAGCGTAAAATATGAAATAGAATTAGCCGATGGTACCATAGAGACTGCTTCAACCGTATTAGATGGATGTTTCATATCCATTAGGAACCACTCTTTTTCGTTGTCCTTACTTCCGTTGAAGCTAGCTGGATTCGACATAGTGATAGGCATGGATTGGTTATCCCATAATCAAGCCCAAATCGTATGTGATAAGAAGTAAGTGGTTATCAAGACTCCTTATGGTGAGCCGTTAACAATTCAAGGGGATACTTAGTACGGGTTACCTAAGCAAGTGTCCTTGCTTAAGGCATCAAGATGTATGAAGAAAGGTTGTGTCATTTATATGGCACAGGTAACCATTGATGAACCAAAGCCAAAGATCGAAGACATCCCTATTATTTCTGAATATCTAGATGTATTCCCTGAAGAACTACCTGGTTTACCCCCAGATAGGCAAGTGGAGTTAAGAATTGACATTATTCCTGGAGCAGTACCAGTTGCAAGAGAACCTTACCAGTTGGCACCGACTGAGATGAAGGAGTTAAGGACCCAGTTGGATGATTTGTTGGCAAAGGGTTTTATTAGACCTAGCTCATCCCCTTGGGGAGCACCGATTCTGTTTGTGAAGAAGAAGAAGGATGGATCAATGCGTTTATGCATTGATTATCGCGAGCTAAACAAGGTTACAATCAAGAAGAGATATCCATTGCCCAGGATCGACGATCTGTTCGATCAACTGCAAGGGGCAAGTTACTTCTCCAAGATTGACTTGAGATCAAGTTATCATCAGCTAAAGGTCAGAGATGAAGATGTGCATAAGACTGCATTCAGGACTCGTTACGGTCACTACGAGTTCTTGGTGATGCCTTTCGGGCTCACTAATGCACCAGCAGCGTTCATGGATCTCATGAATCGCGTTTGCAAACCCTATTTGGACAAGTTTGTCATTGTTTTTATTGATGACATACTCATATATTCGAAGAACCAGGTTGATCATGAAAAACACCTTCGATGTATTCTTAAACTTCTTCAGCAAGAGAAGCTTTACGCCAAGTTTTCAAAATGTGAGTTTTGGCTCCGTGAAGTCCAATTTCTTGGACATGTGGTTAGCGAGCGTGGTATCCAGGTGGATCCCGCTATGATCGAAGCCATCATGAATTGGCAAGAGCCGAAGACGTCCACAGAGATTCGCAGCTTCTTGGGTTTGGCAGGATATTACAGGCGTTTTATTGAAAATTTCTCAAGAATTGCTGCACCCCTAACTTCATTGACTCGTAAGAATATAAAGTTCGATTGGGTCCTAAGCAACAAGAATCCTTTGAGATTCTTAAGCAAAAGTTGAGTAATGCTCCTGTATTGACATTGCCTGAAGGAATTGAAGAGTTTGTGGTATACTGCGACGCATCGCACACTGGAATGGGTTGTGTACTCATGCAAAGAGGCAAGGTCATTGCCTATGCCTCACGGAAATTAAAGGTGCACGAAAAGAATTACACCACCCATGACTTGGAATTGGGTGCCGTTGTGTTTGCACTAAAACTTTGGAGGTATTATTTATATGGTACCAAGTGTGTGATATATTCTGATCACAAGAGGCTTCAACATCTATTTAATCAAAAAGATCTTAATATGAGGCAACACCGATGGATGGAGACGCTGAATGATTATGATTGTGAAATTCGCTACCATCCAGGCAAAACGAATGTTGTAGCTGACGCTCTAAGCAGAAAGGAAAGGGTTAAGCCTATCAGAATCAATGCCAGGAGAATTTAATTGAAGAACAACTTGAATGAAAGGTTGTTAGCCGTCAAAAGGAAGTTGTATTAGAAGCTAACTATCCAAATGAAAAGTTAGGCGTCACTGCTGAGAAACTGTCGTATGGCAAGGATGGGATCCGCAGATTAAATGGTTGAATCTGGGTCCCTATTCAGGGAGGACTTAGAGATGTGACCCTTCAGGAAGCCCACAGTTTGAAATACTCAGTTCATCCTGGCAGTGATAAGATGTACCAGGATTTAAAGGCAAATTACTGGTGGATAGGTTTGAAGAAATCTATAGCCAGTTATGTGGCTAAATGTCTGACGTGTGCTCAAGTTAAAGCTGAACACCAGAAGTCGTCAGGTTTGCTGCAACAGCCTGAACTTCCCACTTGGAAGTGGGAAATGGTAACTATGGATTTCATCACTAAGTTACCAACGACAAAGCATGGGAATGATACTATTTGGGTTATAGTAGATAGACTGACCAAGTCAGCTCACTTCTTACCTATTAAAGAAACACACAGCTCTGACAAGCTAGCTCAGCTGTACGTGAATGAGATTGTGTCTCTCCACGGAGTGCCAGTATCTATTATCTCCAATAGGGATACTAGATACACATCTCACTTTTGGAAAAGCTTTCAGCAATCATTGGGCACTCGATTAAACTTCAGCACTGCTTATCATTCTCAGACGGATGGGCAAAGAGAACGTACAATTCAAACACTTGAGGATATGCTACGAGCTTGTGTTATTGATTTAGGTGGAAGTTGGGATGATCATCTTCCGTTGATTGAATTTTCATATAATAATAGCTATCATTAGAGTATTCAAGCTGCACCTTTCGAAGCATTGTACGAAAGGAAATGCAGAACGCCAGTTTGTTGGGCGGAAGTTGGAGATGTCCAACTAACAGGACCTGATATAGTCCTGGAGATGACAGACAAGATTGTGCAGATACGTGATCGTCTCAAAGCTGCCAGGGATAGGCAGAAAAGCTACGCAGATAAAAGGCGTAAACCTCTGAAATTCGAGGTAGGAGATAAAGTGTTACTTAAGGTATCACCCTGGAAAGGGGTAATGCGTTTTGGCAAGAAGGGCAAGCTGAGCCCAAGATACATAGGACCATTCGAGATTATCGAATGTGTCGGAACTGTAGCTTACAAGCTAAACTTGCCAGAAGAGCTTAGTGGAATACATAATGTATTTCACATCTGCAAATTAAAGAAATGTCCAGCAGATGAGTCACTAACAATATCGCATAAGGACATGCAGATAGATGAAAGCTTGAAGTTCATTGAAAAACCTTTGTCGATCGAGGATCGACAGGTTAAGAAACTTCGAAGAAAGCATGTACCGATCGTCAAGGTTAAATGGGATGCTCGTGGAGGCCCAGAATACACATGGGAGGTTGAATCCACAATGAAACAGAAGTACCCTCATTTATTTCAGTAAATCTCGAGGTCGAGATTTCTTTTAAGGGGGTGAGGATGTAACACCTCGTAAAATCACGACCAATATAATAAAGACACGTGTAATGGATTGATCTGGAGGGACTAAATTTGTCAAACAATGTAAATATGTAAGTAAAAGGATCCAAAGTGTCAACATGCCATTCTTGTGCCTCTGATTGACCTCACACGACGTTCGTATTCTTTAACGAATAATTTGTCGAACTTAGAAAGTCGTTTGTACTCAAAATAAGGATCTTACAAAGCATAGGGGTTAAAAGTGTCAACATGTTGAAAGTAACCTCTGAGTGACCTTTTAACGATCCCAAAAACATTGTAATAATTATATATTTTGCTCTCAAGAATATTGGATATTAATTTTGTGGAGTTTCGAAGATAACAAGACTTTTCGGGTGATCGTACAACAAACCGGGAGCTTAATGGAGTTAGTTTATGACCCTAGGCCCTTAAAAGTTAACTATGGGGGGTCATAAGTGCAATAAATGAAAGTTAAATAAACTTAATATGGACCAGGGACCAAAAATGTAAAGTTTGAAAGTTGTTTTCCGGTGACAGAGGAGCCACGGGGCCCGCGTAGACTTCTTATAAGTCTTACGCGGCCCGCGTAAGAGTGTCAGATGCAGAAAAACATGACAGCTGCATGTTTCAGCCTGTTACACCGCCTTTGCATGCAATATTTCGATACTAGGGACTGTGCCAATGGTTTTTCATGCACTAGGGACACCTGGTAACATTTGGGATCAATGTAGGGACATGTGGATTGATCATATGAAGTGGGAATTGCTATATAAAGGACTTGTAGTTCACTTGTTCATTTGCACACTTGAAAATTTCTTCACAACTCATTCTCTGGAGTCCCTTGGAGCTTTAGGAAGCTTTCCTCAGTTCATATTTCGTGCTAAGAGTCCCTGTAAGCATTCTTAGCCTCTCTAGTTCAAGTTTTATTAGTTTAATGACCAAAAGTCAAAGCTGTCGTAATTAAGCTTTGACTTAGTGATTAATCACTAATGGTCCAGCCTTTATTCCTTTTAAAAGTGGCTATGAGTTGGTAATTATGTAGTTAATAAACCCTTAAAAGGCCACCTAATGATTTCCACTCTAACTTGGTCAATTGTCGGGTCAAACTTATTAATAAAAAGTCAACAGAATCAATTTTTGCAAATAAATTCAGAACTAACAATGCAGAACTTATGGAACATGTTTTAACATTAAAATAACTTGGTAAATAATATAAGACCATGTTTAGGCATGTTCAACCCGACAATTCTGAGTTTAGGCTCGGTTCGCAACCGAAAGTCGCAAAATAAGACTTTTGCTTTGACTTTCAGTTCTGACCCGATTTAGCTTACTTTAGATATGCCTTAGGGTTCCATTAGGACCATATTACATGTTAGTATAACCCTCTGAGATTATACAATATGGTTCCTTTGAAATCCGAATCATTTGCATGTTTCGGTTAATTGCTTAAAAGTTGACCATTATGCCCTTTTGATATAAAAACGAGATTTTTGAAAATGTGAGAGGACAAAAACCTTTATTACTGATTTATAAGCATGTCCTAAAAATTTGACATCAGTTTATGATCTAAATTAGGAGTTATGCTCGATATCGTAAATTGAAGTCTTTTTATTATTTAAATGGCATTTTTAGTATAAATCACATTCAATCCCAATTTTTATCACCAAACTTTATACCTACTTATATAATATAATATTTAGGGATTTTTGGAAATTTTTATTGAATTTTAAACTGATTATATTATAGAGTTTTAAAGTAAATTCGGTATTGACGAAATTGCCCTTTTCTTTGATAAAACGAGTTTTACATAACATTTTGACACCAAACTTTTTCCTACTGATTTCTTATGTTAAATAAAATATTTTAAACTTTATAAACTAATCAAAAACTCAGATTTCTTTAAATAACCCGAAAATCGCCAAATACCGATTTTTACGCTTTTAAAACGCATAGTATGGGTTAAAACTATATTTGGGACCTAAAACTCATTACCTACTGATATTATAAGTAAATTTATATACTTTAACAGTAAGTAAAAATTTTGAAATCAGATTTCCAAATTTGACCCTTAAAGCTTATGTGAAATGACCAAAATGCCCATACGGTGCATAGTTTGGCTATAAATGATAAATTTCACATATATGTGATATCTTACTGATATAACTTGTAAAAATAAATATTTTTACTGATAATTTTAGACCAGAACCTCAGATTACTATTTAACTTCTTTTATAACCTTTAAAATGACCAAAATACCCCTACGGGGCTTAAATTGATTTTAAATTTGTTTTGGGCATAATGGAAGGTATCTTACTGATATCACAACATATTTAAAGCATATTAACTTATGAAACCTGTACATGACTCATTTGGTTACCCGTTATGCATTTTCGCGTTCAGTACGGTTTATGTAACTAGTTTGCATAAATTAACCGAAACGGGTCAAACCATATCATTTTTACTTCAAAATCCAGAATGTATTTAGTTTACCCATTATATACAAGTCTTCATACTTGTCGGGTCTAAATCACATTCTAATCCGGTCTTCGCGTAATCTTGCGTTTTGAACCGTAAACCTTTCATTAAAACTAACCTGTCTAAGTTCAAACTTAAGTAAGACCCGTTAGAAATCTAATAGGTTATTAAAACCTTCGTTCCAGATTTAGGAGCCCAGTAAAAGCTATTTTCACTTGCTGATTGTTATACGGCTGAGATTAAATTATATTTTGCTCAGGTAAATACTTTTAACTTATTTTCCCTTATACGGGCTTGGGATACGGTATTTAATAATACCGCTTGGTCGGGTATTGAATCTTTAATTGAATAATGGTTAAATCATTGAGATAACCCCGTTTAATCTGTTTTGTTTGTTTTAAGCCTTTGGGGGTTAATGATCATGTCCTGGATATCCTCGGCTCATTCATTGAAATGGCCACGACTTAAGCACGGGGTGTAGGCTTACACCTGCCAGTGCGTATGTAAAAAGATGTACCTGCTTGTTGAGACTAACTCGCCGTGGGTTTATATTACGTGGTGTGTCTATTAATCTTTAACCCGGGCTACTGAAAGTATGACAAACATATAATTCTTTTACATGATTATTTTAATAATTGTCCCAAGTTATAAAAGAATATTTGTGCCTTGTGCATTTAAATAAATTTTCTTAAATATTTTCAAAAGAGTCGGTTAATTGTATTTACCAGTGTAAACTGACGTATTTTCCAAAAAAATTAAGTGAAGGTACTAAGTGAAATGGGCTGGTTACTCCTAGTATCAAATAAAGAGTCTTGCAAGCTTTTGATGCTTAAATCTATTGAACAATATTTCTTTTTATCTTTGATCTGCCTGTGGATCCTTTTACATTCCGTTGTGTAATATTTTATGTTACTTTCGAATCGGTTTGTATAATTATTACTTTTAGACTTCCGTTGTGCATTGAACTGTGATAAATTGACTATGATGATATTAACTACGTCACGATACTCCCCACCGGGCCCACTAGTAATACGTGGAAATATCGGGGTGTGACATAAGAACCCCGCTGAACCTTCCCAAGCCAACCATAGTAAACGCACTTGCATTGATAATTTCAGTAACAATGTGATTGGAGGCGGCAATAATGATAATAATGTGATTCAAGCCCCAATACTTATGAAAATGAAAGTTGCAACACCTGGTTGCACTTATAATGAATTTCTTGCCTGTAAACTGGTCGAATTTGCAGGCAATGAATGGGCAACAGCCGCACTGCGTTGGTTAGAGAAAACCGAAGCAGTAATTAAAATAAGTAAATGCGCCGAGGAAGACAAGGTTATGTACGCATCCCACCTTTTCAAGGAAGAAGCGTTAGAATGGTGGAATACGGTACTACAAGCAAAAGGAAGTGACGTGGCTTACGCCATGAGCTGGGAAGAATTCAAGGAAGTGGTAAAAGGAAATTTTATCCCGCCTACGAAAAGGAACAAATGACAAATAATTTCCTGAACCACCGGATGGTGGATGTTAATTGTCGAGGGTATACTTTGAAATTTTTCGAGTATCCTAGAATTGTACCAACTCTGGCTTCGCCAGAACCGGTACTTATTTCTCGCTATATTTGGGGATTGATTAGCGAGATTCGGGATATCGTTAAAGCTGCGAGATCCCGCACAATTGACGATGCTGTTGAACTGGCCAACACCTTGAATGACGGACTGGTGCACACAAGAGAAGAAAACAGGAAAAAGGAATTGGCCCAAAAGATTACCCAAGGTTTCCGTGGGGGTAATAATAGTAGTAATTTCAAGAAAAAGGGAACCGGGCAATCCTCCACCGCTCCATTTTGCAGTACCTGTAAAAGAAAGCATTTTGGGAAATGTAAAGGGTATTGCAATTTCTGCAATAGACCAGGGCACCCAGAAGAAGAATGCAGGAGGAAGAAATCAACGATTTGCTTCAACTGCGGAGAAGCTGGACATTTTAGACCAGAATGCCCAAATTTGATCAAGCCAGCTGACAACAAGGCCAACCTTGCAGAGGGAACAAATAAAAAGAATGCAAGAGCCTTCCAGCTGTCTACACAGGAAGCGGATCTAATTCCCGATGTGATAGCTGGTACATTTCTGGTACACGATGTTTATGCAAAAGTATTATTTGACTCTGGTGCAAACCAAAGTTTTATAAATACTTCCTTCTGCCAAGCTCTTAATCAACCCTTAACCAAACTTAGGCAAGTTTTTACAGTAGAAACGGCAGATGGTAATTCTATTAAAATAGATAAGGTATTGCAAGAAGGAAAGATAGTACTTTCAGGACATAAATTTTCTGCAAACCTGTTGCCTATGAATTTAGCTGGATTCGATGTCGTATTAGGAATGGATTGGTTAGTAGCCAACCATGCTCGAATCCTATGTGATCAAAATTCTATAGAAATTCACATACCAGCAGGAGAAGTAATTGTAGTTACAGGAGATAAGCCGTATAAACCCATGAAGTTCAATTCAGTAATGAAAGTTGCAAGTTATGAACACAAACAAGGAATAGTGTATATGATTTCGGTAATCAATAAAACTAAAAGTAAGGAACTTAAGGAAATTCCCGTAGTATCAGAATACCCGGATGTATTCCCCGAAGAAATACCTGGATTACCGCCAGATAGGGATGTAGAGTTTAGAATTCATCTAATTCCTAGAACTACACCGATAGCTAAGGCACCTTATCGGTTAGCACCCATCGAAATGCTAGAATTGAAAAAGCAGTTAGATGAATTACTAAATAAAGGATTCATACAACCTAGGTCATCCCCGTGGGGAGCACATGTGTTGTTCGTGAAAAAGAAGGATGGTTCGATGCGAATGTGTATTGATTTAGGGAACTGAATAAGGTTACAATTAAGAATCGATATCCATTACCTAGGATTGATGATCTTTTCGATCAACTTCAGGGAGCTAGATATTTCTCTAAGATAGATTTGCGCTCCGGATATCATCAATTGAAGGTACAAGAAGAAGACATACCTAAAACTGCCTTTAGAACTAGGTATGGTCACTACGAGTTTACGGTCATGCCCTTTGGGTTAACGAATGCCCCTGCAGCATTCATGGACATGATGAATAGGATCTGTAAACCGTATTTGGATAAATTCGTAATTGTCTTCATTGACAATATACTTATTTATTCCAAAATCCAGGACGAGCATTGTGAGCACCTACATGCACTTTTAACTCTGTTAAGGAAGGAAAAGCTTTACGCCAAATCCTCGAAGTGTGAATTTTGGCTACAGGAGGTGCAATTTCTAGGACACATGGTGAATCACGAAGGTATTCACGTAGATCCCTCCAAGATAGAAGCGATCACCAAATGGAAGGTTCCACAATCGGCTACCGAAGTTAGAAGTTTTCTAGGATTAGCTGGGTACTATAGGCGCTTTATTAAGGACTTTTCTAAGATAGATGTTCCATTAACCAAGTTAACCTGTAAAACAGTTAATTTTGAATGGGGGCCTAAGCAAGAAGAAGCCTTTAGAATCTTGAAGCAAAGATTAACAAATGCCCAAATTCTAGCCTTACCAGATGGAACAGAAGATTTTGAAGTATTCTGCGATGCTTCTAAGTTAGGATTAGGATGTGTGCTAACGCAATGCAAAAAGGTAATTGTGTATGCATCAACACAATTAAAGAAACACGAGGAAAATTATACAACTCATGACTTAGAATTAGGAGCAATAATTTTTGCCCTTAAGATTTGGAGACATTATCTGTATGGAAGTAATTTTACTGTCTATATGGATTATAAGAGTTTAAGGTACATATTTGGGCAAAAAGAATTAAACATGAGGCAGCGAAGATGGATGGAAATTTTAAGTGACTACGACTGTGATATTCAATATCACGAAGGAAAGGCAAATGTAGTAGCAGATGCCCTAAGTCGTAAGTACCATGAGAAGCAAAAACGAGTTCGTGCTCTCAGATTAAATCTACACTTAGATTTAATGGAACAACTGAAGAATGTACAGGAGACAGCAATCAAGGATGTTGCTGAAGGAATGAAAGGACGAATAAAGGAACTAGAACAAGGGACTGATGGAATTTGGAGATTCCATAAGAACAGGATCTGGGTACCTGGACACGGAAATTTAAGAGATAAGATTTTAGAAGAAGCCCATAAATCTAGGTATACAATGCACCCTGGTAATAATAAGATGTACCAAGATTTAAGAAATAACTTCTGGTGGATAGGAATGAAAAAGGACATAGCTAGATACGTTTCTAAGTGTCTAACTTGTTCACAAATCAAGGCAGAACACCAGAAACCTTCAGGTTTACTTCAACAGTTAGAAATGCCTGTATGGAAATGGGAACTAATAACCATGGATTTCGTCACTAAGCTACCGAAGACCAGAAAAGGTAACGATGCAATCTGGGTGATTGTTGATCGATTAACCAAATAAGCTCATTTCCTACCCATGAAGGAAACCTTTAGCATGGAAAGATTGGCCAAGTTATACGTAGACGAAGTAGTAACATTACATGAAGTTCCACTCTCTATTGTGTCAGATAGGGATAGTCGTTTCACTTCGCATTTCTGGACAAGTTTCCAAGGAGCAATGGGGACGCGATTAAATTTAAGTACTGCATACCATCCCTAAACAGATGGACAAAGTGAAAGGACGATCCAAACCCTCGAAGACATGCTCAGGGCATGTGTGATAGACTTCGGTGGAAACTGGGACGACCACTTACCGTTAATAGAATTCTCCTATAATAATAGTTATCATGCAAGCATTAATGCTGCCCCATTCGAAGCATTGTATGGATGAAAGTGCAGAACTCCAGTATGTTGGGCAGAAATAGGAGAAAGTCAGTTATCAGGTCCCGAAATTGTGCAAGAAACCATCGACAAGATAACTCAAATCAAGGAAAGACTGAAAACGGCTCGAGATCGCCAGAAAAGTTATGCAGATAATCGACGCAAGTCGTTAGAATTTCAAGTCGGAGATAAGGTACACTTGAAAGTTTCTCCATGGAAAGGGGTAGTTCGGTTCGGTAAGAAGGGAAAGATAAGTCCAAGGTACATAGGACCATTCACAGTTGTCCAACGCATAGGACCAGTTTCCTATCGCTTACAACTACCAGAAGAATTAGCCGGGGTACATGACATGTTTCATGTATCTAATCTCAAGAAATGTTTGTCTGATGAATCCCTGGTAGTACCTCTTTAAGACGTAGAGGTAAATGAAAAGTTGAAATTCGTGGAGAAACCTCTTCAAATAGAAGACAGAAAGGTCAAATTCCTTAAACATAAAAGACTGGTACTGGTCAAAGTAAAGTGGGATTCAAAAAGAGGACCTGAGTATACATGGGAGCTGGAATC